>APFE031140230.1:134777-249838 GCA_000404065.3 Pinus taeda
ATTCACAATACAATAAATCAACTATAACATTAGTAAATGTCACTATTTACTTAGGACAACGTCCATTAATATAAAAACTCGAAACTTATATGTTGGTGTAAGCCACATCCTAATAATATGAAATTAAATTTACACTCAATCAATCTCTTTTATATATATATAGTAAACGACATCTTAATATTAAATTAAATTAAAGTAAACTTAAATAAAATAAAATAATTAATATATTTGAAAGGTGACTGATATGAAATGTGATTGGTTTCTTCACGCAAAAAAACAATCGTAATATGTCATCTGTTTTTATTATGAACCATGATTTATTTCTTCACACTTGGCAACCTAAAAACAACTCTAATATATTAGGCCTTAAAGCCATGATTTGTTTCTACACTGCGCAACTAGAAACCTTTATAGTTTATCACTACATTTGACTACATGCCCATTGAATGCCAATCCATTCCAGATTGAGTTGGCCTTCCTTGCCTTCAAAGTTCCAATAATGTTATCTTGTAATGCAACTTTTTCTTTGCCAAAGAATCAAGAATTATGTTCAGCATTGAAGTGACGTGAAAGAAATTTAACCAATAAAAAAGACCAGATCCAAACCTTCAAAGCGATCTGAGCTGCGAGAGACCAATAAGGCGGCAACAGGACCTACCAGGGTGCTCCCTTTCCGTTTTCTCTCACTTTCCATCACTTATCATGGAGTCTTTTACTGCAATTTTTCATTATTACTAGAAGATGCCTGACAGAAACGCCATGGTCTAACTCAGAGATTATATATATATATATATATATGGGGCAAGCACCGACAGGACCATAATCAGCAGTGTCATTTGGGAATTCTATATTCTCGCATGCAAAGATTGCCAGGGATCATTTATATTTAAATGAATGAGTCCCTGCGACCTGGCCAACCATGTCTCCATACTCATCACGAACAGTGATTAACAGTGATTAGTATAACGAAAGGCATGTTGGGTTGTTGCTTCTGTTGGGAATTTCAAGAAGACATGTTCCACGCGAAGCCGCAGTCACCGGCACCCAGTTGGGATCCGTGTTGGAATTTGACGGGCATTTTGCCTGTAAAATACGTTCAAATTTTTTAAATGACCGTTCCGCATAACGTGTTTTGCAAGGTGTGCGCACTTATTTTTTGCGGCTATGTTCTTTTCTAAAACGTTATTAACACCAAGCTAGCACCTTTCCATTCACTAAATTTTCCCAACTTGGAACGGATAAAACATTCTGATAAGTCCCAGCAAATAAACATTAAGAAATTGAGGTATGACTGCCCCCGTACCTTGAACCGGAGCTGCTTTTGATCTTCAGTAGATGTGATACTCTAAGATTTAAAATTTGAAACTTAAGTTGAGCTTTGATCATAAATAAATTCCATATAACAGGATTTGGTTACACTTATACTTTACGACGAGTAGACAACACTAATTAATTACCAATTCGTTTACGTTTATTACTATTTCTAAATAATATTTATTATTAATTTTAAATGAGAAAAAGTTAAATTTTTATATTAATTTTGTAAAAACTATTTGTTTTGTTTCTGAACAGTTATTTTTACAGAGGAAAATTTTGAAGTGACATTATTCATTAGGTTAAATTTTTAATAATAAATAATTATTTTTGTTTTTTTCATATTGTGTTTGATATAAAAAGCGATTCAATTTAAGAAATGTTCATATATACATAATATAATAAACTATTAATTAAATTATTTTAGTTTTTCTGGGCAGTTGAAATTAAGTATGGTATTTTTTAACAAAAATTGATATGTTTCGTTGTTTGTTAAATAACATTTTTTGGAATGTATACACACTTACAAAAAAATTAAAAAATTTAATAACATATATATATTTTTTTAAATCTTGTTTTCTTTAAGATGGTTTTAGTTAAAAATAGATTTGAAATATTTAGTGAATTTAGTGAATTGTTTTCCATAATATTTTAATATTTATTGTTTAATTGTTTTTTAAATATTGGGGAAAATGATTATAATTCAATGGTCAAACTTATATTGGGGACAACAGTCTGAGTTTGGTTTTTACTCTTACCAATTTTTTTTGACTATCCATAATGAAGGGTGATTAATCAAAGTTATTCAAGAAAAACCACGACTTGGAATTGCCTTACTATAGTCCGAGTTTGGCTTTTACTCTTGCCAAATTTTTTTGACTATCCATAATGAAGGTTGATTAATCATAGTTATTCAAGAAAAATGATGACTTCGAATTACCTTATTATAGTCCGAGTTTGGTTTTTACTCTTGCCAAATTTTTTTGACTATACATAATGAAGGTTGATTAATAATAGTTATTCAAGAAAAATGATGACTTGGAATTACCTTATTATAGTTCGAGTTTGGCTTTTACTCTTGCCAATAAAAATTGAGTCTTGGGCCATTAACTTATTTCCTTACATCCCATGAAATCAAACTCTTAGCCAAATAAAAACAATTTTAAGACATACTCTAGCACTGGAAATTTTTTATCAACCATTCCAATTTATAAACATAAACACAAATATTTTATAAAATTTGTAAAAAATATGTATATATTTAACTATTATTGCAGTTTATGTTTTATTCTAACCATCATCGACAAGATGTTTTACTCAAACACATACTTGAAATATGTTAAGTGGGTTAAGCATTCGAGTAAGCCAAAATCTAATTTATTAATTGTAAAATTTCATTATCTTAATTAAATGAATTCAAAACATCACTAGAAACCATTTATTAATTTATTAAAATTAAAAAATGTAGAAATCATGTTGAAAAACTCAATTCTAAACAGGCTAATAATGAAGATATCTTACATTAGAATTTTTTTTTGACAAAAGTATCTAGAAATGACCTTTGTTTGGATCTTTTATGCTTTAAGAATGATTACAAGTTATAAACTTGTATATAACGATTAATGAAATTTTACTCCTAGGCTTCACATTTTTAGTATTTCTCTATTTGTTCTTGTGCCATCAATATTGCAAGCTTTCAATTTTCCATGGGTAATTCTATTTAGGCTCTTTTTCACCTCTGATTGATTTTCTTCTTTGTTGATGGAGTTCAAGGTACATGTCAGTGAACCATGTCAATTGAAGAGAGATTCCAAGTGAATTCAAATGTGCACACACATAGAAGGTAAAAGATATTTTTATTCATGTAGGAATTAAAATACTTCCAACTTTCGCAAACTCTCTAGGGTGGACCCCCACATTGATTCCATGTGATTATGATTGTGAAGAGGACACAAAGGATATGTCCCATAACATTTCCTTAGTAATATCCATATATACAAATGCTATGGCATGGAAGGACATTTGATCTCATAGTTATGGAAATTTTATTGTGAGTGTTCTATACAATTTTAAATGAAAATTGAGAATTCAATAATGTGTGTTAAGGTCATTTTGTTTCTTAAGATATATATGTGAATTTTTTTAACATAATTACGTTATTCAAGAGTAATTTTTTAATGAAACCTTTTATTAGTGAAGGGTTAATTTAGTATCAAACCATCACTGTTGAAGGGAAAAATTTTAAAAATAACATTTGTTGAAAGGAAGCATAAAGACCTAAACCGTAAAAAAAAATTATGATGGGTAAAAAAGAATCCAAATTCCAACCTTGGTTGGGATTATATATTTTCTCCTCTATTGCGGCGTAGGATTCTGTATATATTTAATTTATCATAAATCTACATTGTTCTGATCTTTACCAAAATATAGAAAACATAACCTATTGGGCTGTCCTCTGGTGCTAGCAGAGTGGTAGAATTTTATCACAAAATAGTTCATCTTTTATATTTGGAAAGTTTTTTTTCACAGTAGTTTGCAATGCAGTAGTTTCTATGAAGAGTAGAAATCATGATTTCTTTACAATTAGCTATTGTTGTGATGCTTGTGCTCTATGTAATGCAGTTTGTTATTTCTGGAAATAATAATGTTCCTAATGTTGAGAAACAGAGGCTCTTAGCTCTGAAGTCTGGTATCATCGATAAATTCGGCAGTCTCAAAGACTGGAGCCGCATAAAATTCCTGTCGAATCCTTTCCTTTAGTCAAGCATCATATGCGATCACAACAACAATGTGATAACTGGGCTAGATCTCTCTAACAAGAAACTAAGTGGAGTAATTTCAGCCCAAATTCAATTGTTATCTGACCTCAGGACTCTGAATCTGAGCACCAATCTTTTTTCTAGCTGGTTCCAGCCTGCCATTCTATATCTCAGTGAACTTCAATTGTAGGACATCAGTTGGAAAGAATTCCTCATACATTTTCCCACCGGCGTCTTGCGGCTCAAAAGCCTAGTGGAATTCAATGCCTACAACAAAAATTTCACTGGTCTGCTTCACGCAAAATTTGCAGAGCTTCCCCTTCTCTGGTGTCTGAATTTAGCCAAGAGTTTCTTTGAAGGAAGAATTTTGCCCTCATTTGGCTCCATTTCCAAGCTCACATTTCTTGATCTCATAGGCAATAATCCCACTGGGGCTCTCACTCTCGAATTGGGGAAACTCGCAATGTGGGGCGCGTCGAGCTCAACTACAATTCCTTCTCTCGCAAAATTCCCTCCAAATTGACCACATGGAAAAGCTCAGATACCTAGACATTGCATATTCAAGCCTCTCCGAGACTCTACCTGTAACGCCCTGCGGTTGGCGAGTCAACTGGGCGCACCCTCCCACTATGCGAAGTAGCGAAGCCATGTGAAGAACATAAGGCAACCGAGGGCGTGGCATACTTATACGGACGAGTTGGGAGTCTTGTGTGTTTATATGGGTGAGTTGGGGAAGCTCGCACCACAAGCCGACGAAGGAGCGAAAGGCCAATGGAGAACGAATTGATGGGGGGTCCCACACCACAGGTGGGCTGACCTACAAAGGCGTTGTATTGTTGGTAAGGCATGTGGTTGGAAGTTTAGATGGAGCGTCAGCCGAAGGGCATAACACTCCACGAAGACATCGTATATATGCGCGATGACTCTTGGCATTTGGAGCATCAACTTGGCATCGAACATTCAAGTGAAAGGTGCAAGGAAGGGTGGTAAAGCCATAGCAGAGACGCAGGTCTATGCGCCTGCCCACTGGGCATGTTACACGAAGTCTTGGCACGGTCTAAGTGTTCGGTCGAAGGCGCAGATGGAGGGCGTGCAAGGGCACCCGCCTTCCAAGTCTTGAACAAGTTTTGGTTGTAAGTTGGGCAGTGGGTCGTGCACGGGTGCGCCCGCCCGACTTGGTAAATAGCTCATGGGTATTGTATGTTGAATGGTTGGAGGGTGAAGACCATCGTGCGTGTGTGCACGAGTGGGCGCCCAACTCGGTTGTAACGCCAGTCGAGCCTAGCTCCTGGTCATTGTAAAATTTCTCATACTTATATAATAAAAGATACTTGTTGCATATAAATGTGTTCTCCTACTGTTTCATGGATGTCTATTATTGATGTTTATAATGTTAATGGATTCCGCACATTAATGTTATGTTATTCATGAATGAAGATGAATGTTAAGGTGTAGTTCGTAAAGTAAGATAACAATGGAACATGTTAATTACTTAGGCGGTGCCACAACCGGCCAATTTAACAAAAACAAAATTGGGGGCGTGACAGGTGGTATCAGAGCAGGTTCACAATGGGTGAAACTGGTGTATGATGAAGCCGATACACACCTACACTTCGTGACAGGTGGTATCAGAGCAAGGTTGCTCATGATAGGTGAAGTTGATTCGGGGTTGAAGAAGCTTGACGGATGCAGGGAACAGACATGTATGAAGGGAAAGGTTATGGAGAAATCGTGGCTGAACAGTCTAGGTTTCATGGACTTGATGGTTCATGGTAAGGCCATTCCAGCTCTGGTGGACACGGGGGCCACTTATAACTTTATGATGACATGGTTAGCAAAAGAGGTTGGATTGATGATCTTCCCATCGAATGTGGAAGTCAAGGCGGTGAACTCTAGAGCTAAAGTGGCGAGTTTCGCACATGAAGTGCCTATGTAGATCAAAGACTGGAAGGGTCAGTTGGACTTTACAGTGATGGAGATGAACAACTTCGATATGATATTGGGGCAATATTTCTTGAAGGGCAACAAGGCAATTTTTTTCCCCTTCTGTGATGAGGTGGTGGTGGTTGGACAGACACAAACTTGGACTTTGCCCACTCATAGGCAAAGGAGGGAAGTCAAGGTGCAACATGTCTCTGCACTAATTTTGGAGAAGGCTATGAAGGAGTCAGATATGGAGACATATGCAGTTATGTTCAAGGGAGTTGAAGGTGATGGAGTGGGGACACTTGTTCCAGCCAAGATTTCCGAGGTACTGGCCAAATATGCAGATTTGATGCTTGATGAGCTACCAAAGAAACTTCCACCAAGGCATGCAGTGGACCATAGCATTGAGCTTGAGCCAAGAAAGAAACCCCTGGCTAAAAAATCTTATCGGTTGTCACGACTTGAGTTGGAGGAATTGAAATGAAACTTAAAGGAGTTAGTTGATGCAGGTTTCATCAGACCTTCAAGGTCCCCCTATGGAGCTCCGGTATTATTCCAACGAAAGAAGGATTCAAATGAGCTATGGATGTGCTGTGATTGTTGTGCATTGAACAAGAAGATGGTAAGGAATAGGTATCCTTTGCCATTGGCTGCTGATTGCTTTGACAAGCTTACGAAAGGCCAAGTGTTTTCCAAGTTGGAATTGAGGTATGGGTATTATCAAGTGCGAATAGCTGAAGGAGACAAGAAGAAGACTGCAATAGTAACAAGGTATGGTAGCTTTGAATTCCTTGTTATACCATTCGGGTTGTGTAATGCTTCTGGTATGTTTTGCACTTTGATGAATGATGTCCTATGACCATACTTGGATTCGTTCATAGTAGTATACTTGGACGATATAGTGGTGTACAATGGCAACATAGAGGATCATAAGAGGCACTTGGCGATGGTGTTCGAGGCACTGAAGGCAAATCAGTTGTACTTGAAGATGTCTAAGTGTGTGTTCGCTCAGACTTAGATTTCGTTCCTTGGGAATATAGTTGGTCAAGGGTACATATGGATGGAGCCGAGCAGAGTGAAGGTGATCAAGGACTGGGTTGAACCGAAGAATGTCCATGAGATGAGCGTGTTTTTGGGCATGACCAACTACCAACAGATGTTTGTAGAGGGGTACTCCAAGGTAACATCATCATTGACAGACCTATTGAAGAAAGACAAGAGATGGAGTTGGATAGATAAATGTCAAGAAGCATTTGAGGACTTGAAGAAGAGGATGGTTACAGCACCGATATTGAAGTTGCAAGACTTCGAGCGACCGTTCGAGGTACACACTGATGCTTCAGATTTCGCCATAGGAGGGGTTCTTATGCAGAATGGGCATCCAATGGCATATGAAAGTCAGAAGTTGTAGGATAGAGAAAAGAGGTATCCAGTCCATGAGAAGGAGATGTCTGCAATCATTCACTATCTTCATGTGTGTAGGCATTACTTTATTGGGAAGCCATTTGTTGTCAAGACAGACAATGTTGCAGCAAGTTATTTTGCATCAAAACCAAAGCTTTCTGTGAAGCAAGCTCGTTGGTAGGACTTCTTGGCAGAATTCGATGTGACTATTGAGTATAGACTGGGAAGACACAATGTGGTAGTAGATGCCCTTAGTAGGAAGGGACAACTTGCAGCATTGGAAGGAGAAGACCAGGCAGAAAGAAGTAGGAGTCGAATTCAGATGTTAGAAGAGATGTAGAATAAGCTCAAGGAAAGTGTTGAAACTGATACTTTGGCGCAGAATATAGTGAAGCAGATAAATGAGGGGAAGACATGAAACTTCTTTCTATGAGATGAGTTATTGTTCTTTGGAAACTGACTCTATGTTCCAAAGTCATTTGAAATCAGGAGACACCTTTCGAAGGAGTGCTACGACTCACCGTGGGCTAGCCACCCAGGGTAGCGTAATTCTTTGGCATTGTTGGAGAGAGGATTCTTTTGGGAGAAGATGAGAGAGGATGTAGAGGAGTATGTACATATGTGCATCATTTTTCAGCAGGAAAAATCGGATACTCAGAGGCAAGGAGGTCTGTTGTAGCCTTTACCGATTCTTGAGAGACCATGGATGAGTGTCTCGATGGAATTCATCACTTATTTGTCGTAGGTTCAGGGGTATAATGGGATTATGGTTGTGGTTGATCGTTTTTCCAAGTATGCTATCATTGTTCCAACAAAGATGCCTTGTGGAGCCTAGCAGACTACGGAGTTGTTCTTTAAGAACATAGTGAAGTATTGGGGGATGCCATTAAGCATCATGTTCGACTGAGATCCACGATTTACAGGTAGATTTTGGACCACATTGTTCAAGTTAGTCGAGACAGAGTTGTTGATGAGTTCAAGTTACCATCCGCAGACAGATGGACAAACTGAGAGGATCAACACATTACTGGAGGATTACTTGAGACATTATGTGATAGCTAATCAGAAGAATTGGTCTGAGCTCTTAGATATTGCTTAGTTTAGCTACAATATTCAAAAAAGTTCTGCGACGGGGTACAGTCCATTTGAGTTGGTGAATGGACAGATGCCAGTCACACCGCATACCATAGTGACAGGAGGTTTTTTGAGAAGTCCTCATGCAAAGAAATTCATGAAGGCTTGGGATGAGACCTTGGAGCTGGCACAGTTGCGCTTGCACAAAACTGCAAGGAGAATCAAGGAATGGGCAGATAGAGGAAGACAGGATGTGCACTTTAGTGTGGGAGATAGGGTGTTTCTTAGGATTACCGGGGAGTAGTTTCAGCCACCTAAGGGGACTGCAAGTAAACTGACACAAAAGTATGTGGGGCCATTCCGAGTGAAGAAGAGAATGGGGGAAGTTGCTTATGAGCTGGAGCTTCTGCACCATATGTACATGAAGCATCTAGTTTTTCACATGAGTTAGTTGAAGAGATGCAAACTTGATGCTAATCATCCAGAGAGAGTTGAACTATCGAGAGGACCAGCTGGGATTATGGACAAGCCAGACTTAGAGTTGGAGAAGATTTTGAGCTTCAGAACTATAGGGATTGGTTGCCACATGAAACAAGAATTTCTTGTCAGATGGAAGAATGCACAAGAGGAGGAAAGCTGGGAAACGGAGGGCTCACTTTGGAGATGGAAAAAGAAGATTGAGAAGTATGATAGGAAGCTACTGAGGAGGTCAATATTGTTGAGGGCGACAATGATTTTGAGTGGGGGAGGATGTAACACCCTGTGGTTGGTGAGTCAACTAGGTGCACCCTCCCATCGTGCGAAGTAGTGAAGTCATGCGAAGAACATAAGGCAACCGAGGGCATGGCATACTTATGAAGATGAGTTGGGAGTCTTGTGTGTTTATATGGGCGAGTTGGGGGAGCTCGCACCACAAGCCGATCAAGGAGTGAAAGGCAAACGGAGAATGAATTGATGGGCGGTCCCGCACCATTGGCAGGCCGAACTACAAAGGTGTTGTATTGTTTGTAAGGCACATGGTTGGAAGTTTAGATGGAGGGTCGGCCAAAGGGCGTAACACTCCATGAAGGCATCATATATATGTGCGACGATTCTTGGCATTTGGAGCATCGACTTGGCATCGAACATTCAAGCGAAAGGTGCAAGGAAGGGTGGTAAAGCCATAACGGAGGCACAGGTCTATGCGCTCACCCGCCAAGTAGGTTACGTAAATTCTTGGCACGGTTTAAGTATTCAGTCGAAGGCATGGGTGGAGGGCGTGCAAGGGCACCCACCCGCCAAGTCTTAAATGATTTCTGGTTGTAAGTTGGGTGGTGGGTCGTGTAGGGGTGCACCCGCCCGACTTGGCAAATAACTCATGGGTATTGTATGTTGAACGGTTGGAGGGTGAAGACCACCGTGCGTGTGTGCATGGGTGGACACCCGACTCGGTTGTAAGGCCGATTGACCCTAGCTCCCGATCATTGTAAAATTTCTCATACTTATATAATAAAAGATACTTGTTGCATATGAATGTGTTCTCCTACTATTTCATGGATGTCTATTGTTGACGTTTATAATGTTAATGGATTTCGCACATTAATGTTATGTTATTCATGAATGAAGACGAATGTTAAGGTGTAGTTCATAAAGTAAGATAACAATGGAACATGTTAATTACTTAGGCAATGCCGCACCTAGCCAATTTAACAAAAAAAAGAATTGGGGGCGTGACACTATAGGTCAAATTAAGTGAACCGTGAAGCCTTCACTCGCTATATATATTTAAAAATAATCTAAGCAACCAGGTTCTTCCAAAGCTAGGAACCCTCCTAGCGCTCCAGGACCTCGACCTGTCCCAGAACGGACTCAACGACCCCATTCCGAAGACCTTCAAGTGGCCCAAACATCTGAGACTCCTGAACCTGATGATCAACCGCATGGTCAGTCGGGTTCTGCGGAGAATCCCAGACCTGACCAAGCTCCAAACACTAGTGATCTGAAACAATTTTTTTACTAGTATAGTCCTGCAGATGCTAGGCAAAAACTTGAAGCTCATTTCCTTGGACGCCTAGGGCAACCATCTGGTAGGACCGATTCTACGGGGTTTCTACACGTCATGTAGCCTTACAAAGCTCATTCTATTCAACAACATATTCATAGGTGAAATACCTTCAGCTCTCACCCATTGCCTGACACCGTGGCATGTCCGGCTCGAACGTAACAGGCTCAACGGTCATATACCCACTGTGCTAGTCCTGTTGCGGAACCTAAGCCATTTTGATGTCTCGCATAACCGTAAAAAATAACCAGCAGCTGTAAGAAAACATTGGCTGAGCGGTAAATATAAATTCAACATTGAAATTTCGAGCGGTAAATATAAATTCAAATTTGCATGGCAGTGTCTCGCATTCCATCAATTATCTGTTGTCCATATTTCATAGCAGATGCAGTGGTATGGGGTTGGTTATTGTTGCCATCTGCATACGCTTCCAGATTTTGTACTTCGCTGGAAAGGCCAGACTCATCAAATACTAATGTTGTTGCAGACGATTGGGGACCCATTGGCTGGTTTGCAAATTGTTGACAAAGTTTTCAAATGTTGATTTCATAGTGAATTTTTTGTAATTGAGTGGAGAGGCTCATTTTACAACCTAGTATGATATGATGTGTAACAGTGTTCATCAATCATCAAAATTGAATGGAAATTTTGTCCATCATCAAAATTGAATTAAAATTTTGTTTATGTTAGCCAAAATAAAAATGATGAAATTCTAAAAAAAAAAAAAAACTAAATAACTATATAAAACATTTAAATAATGTGGTCTGATAAAAAAATACACGCCAAGAAATTGGATCCCTCTCGGCCCACGTTAGATCAATGTCTATCGAGTAATAGTTCTAATCATAATTACAAAGTTCAAAATTGAATTGAAATTTTGTCCATCATCAAAATTGAATTGAAATTTTGTTCATTTTAGCTAAAATAAAAATTAAGAAATTGGATCCCTCTCCGCTCATGTTAGATCAATATTTATCGAGTAATAGTTTTAATCATAGTTACCAAGTTTGGTCGCATTGGTCAAAAAAGTTTGAAAATTCGTTGATATTGTTAGGTTAGCGTCATAAGACTACTAAAACTAAATCTTTCATTTATGAAATTAATTGAAAGTGAAAATAAGCATTGTTCAAATTCTCACTCTAAAATATGGTCCAATTTAGTAACTATGATTAGAATATTTTTCGGTAATTATTTCTAAATTATCTTTCAAACTTGGTAACTATTTCTAAATTAATCTAAACAAAAATAAATAAATAAATAAAAATTAAGGTTAGAAATAAATAAACATACATCCTAGTGCCGAAGTAATATTCATTTTAATTTTCAAAATTAGAAAAGAATAATAATATATTAATATTTTTAAGAAGTGTATTGTCGAAATTTTTAGAAGCCAACTAGTGCGAGGGGGATAGGCGGGGAGTCTGGATAGACCTGGGTTTTTAGACATGTTTCATTCCTCTCAGGGTCTCTTGTTATTTTCTTCCCATGCACATTTCTTACGCGCATGCTAGCCACCTCACCTCTCCATGCAGTTTCAACACTCATTCCCTTCTCAACCGTAGGCCTCAAGCTTTCTAAATCAAACCTTTGCATAGTAAGAAAGGTTTTTGGCCAGCTTTTTCATTTTCCCCGGAACATTCTGGTGCTGGTGCATTCAAGCGTTGTTTTTCCCACGGAGCTTTCTCGCGCGGGACTCTGGTTTGGTTTCTGCTTCGGCTATATGTTGCTCTCCACTCTGCATTCGCTGGGTAAGTGGTGAGTTAACTGCCTCATCTGCTTTCCGATTTTTTGTTTTACAATTCTCTTCAGTTTCTTTTCAGTTCTCAGGTTTTTTTGTCAATTTGTCTGGAAATTTTTGAAGCGTTCTTAATTGAATTATGGAAAGTTTGATAGTATCGTAATGTTACTCCATAACTGGATGTGGGGAAGGATATATGACGGAGAGGGAACATAATTTAGGATATTTTCATGCTTTAAAAGTCTGGTTTTATTAGAATGATTCGATTTTTTCACAACTTAAAGGAGTTTATAGTTTTCTATAAACCTTCTTCAAACTTCCGAAATAAAATAGGAGCTTGGTGGTGCATATTCCAAATTTACTATTGTTGTATAATTTTCTATGAATCCTCTTCTAGTTAATTTTCCTTCTTCCGAAGTCTTCATAGTTTCGCTCTGGGTGATAGCCGGATAGGGGGTTGCATGCTGTCTCTGCCTCTGGGTAGTTTCCGATTCTCCATCCATTGCCACTGTTCGTGCTCTGAAAAACCACTTTCGGGGACCAGTTTCTACAGGACCGTGGTTTTTTTGCCATTTCTGGTTTCATTTTCAAAAAGGATGGTAGATATGGGTCCTTGACCGTTTATGCCTTATTTTCCTTGCCTAATTAATGTAGGTATTTTCTTAATCAAAGCCTTTGGACAACTGTCCCCTTTTTCCTCCAAGCCAATCCTTGTTCAGTGTGTCCTCTGACAGATGTGTCACTATCATCTCTCTTGCCTTATTCAGTCCAGGTGTTATTTTCAGGGTCATACCAGATGATTATTTATTGTTTGGTACTAACCTATTTTGGCAATCCACATCCTAGCTTTTATCCTTGAAAAGGAGATCTTACTATACCTGAGCTCTTTAAAACATTCCCATTCGAACTGTCGATTTTGCCAAGCTTCTGACAGATGGGTCTTATCTCCTCCAATTAGCCATATTTTTCCGGGTTCTCCTTTTGAGGCTGGACTGATCTTCATTTATTTCCGTGTTAAAAATCTATATTTGATAATATTCTTTGGTCAATACTCTATCAGTGCTCAAAGTAGTGAGTTGGTATGGCATGGAGGGAGGGTCCGATGTGTAGGTCATGGAGGCCATGATACGTGCTACCATTTAGGCTGAGAAAGTATCGGGTGGTGACAACACCGGGGATGGGTGGAAATCCACGCTGGACGAAGTGGTCTTACAGTCAACAAGACATGTGGATGACAAGGACAAAGCTTGGCTCCATATAGCCTTGCATAAAGAAGCGAAAGGATATAACAATGCCAGGATCCCTGTTAAAACCACCCCCCCTCCTGTGGCACTAAATTTGGACAGTATCCACCTCACCAAAAGGATAGATAGTCTCCATAACCTTGCACTGGTGGGCAGATGGCATTTCACAGAAATGGATGATTATGCGATGAGAAAATGGTTGGAGGCACAATGGAAGCCGTTGATTGAATATTTCCCTATTGTATCAAAGCTTATGAAGGAATGGTTTTGCTTTCATTTCTTAAAGGCGGGTGATGCTGAGATTATCCAGAATCTTCCTTGGGTATATGGTAGAAGTTTCCTTGTGCTCCACAGATGGTATTTAGGATATAACCCATTGAAAAATACTCCCTCAAATAATTTAATCTAGGTCAAGCTCCCAAATCTGCCTCTGGAGTTCTGGTCCAGGGAGACTTTAACAAAGATAGGTAACTCTATTGGGAGATTTGTTTACGTTGATCCATGGTGTCTGGGGGAAAAGGACAAACGGATTGCATGGATTCTTATTGAAAAGGCCTATAGGGGCGGATTTCCTGATCATATAGAGATCGCCTGGAGGAACCTAAAAATAAAGCAAAGGCTAGATTTCTAGGGAATTCCCTTCAGGTGTTCTGCTTGCCACAAGATTGGACATCTCACAAAGACCTATCCTCGGAGGCCATCCCACAGAAGAAGGGTTTTTAACGGAAAGTCCAGGGTGGCATCCCCTCTGTCCTCTGTAGATGGGAAGCTATTTACTTCTACCAGCTGGTCCCCGACTGATTTGGAGGTTGTGCAGGACAAGAACCTAGGATTGAAATCCAACCGCTCAGTTTCTCTCACAAGACTGCTCTATGCATGCTGGTTCCAAGCCGGTATCTCCCAATCCTAATTTTATGTCTATACCTATTTTAAATACCGAAAAAGTGTTCCAATCTTTTCTGTGCCACCCTCCGCCAGAACCTTCAAATGGAAAAGAAATCCCTCCTCCCCCATCGACTCCAAAACCCACAAACTTTAAAGTGGGTTCTCAGACCATTCATATCTCTTCGTCTTCACCTACTCCTGATAAACCGCATCACTCCTCTAGAAAGGGAAAACAGCAGATGGCGTCTGCCTTCCCATCAAATTCTCTGTCCTCACCCTATGTTTTTTTGTTTGACCCCCTCCCCTCATCCAAAAAAGGAAAGGAACCATTGATATCGGCCACCCCTTTAAATTCCCCAACCTCATCTCCTATAAATGTATATGACAACGACCTAGATTTCCTTCTCAACAATAAATCTCTCGAGCTAGAGCCCTTAACCATCCATAAACCTCATTTCTCTTCCCCCTCGCTCATCAGCCCAAACTCCGCAAAAAATATTACTGTCTGGAAGAAAAACAAAGGTGGCAGCAGACACTACCTTGGGAGAACTAAAGTTGATGATGGTGGTATAAGGAACTTATCTCTGGTGGAAGTCCCCATTTTTGACATATCTGATAAACGACCTATTAGTGCTAGCCTGGCTGGTAATCCTCCCCCATGACTTTTATCATATCAATGAATATCCGAGGTCTGGGATTAGACGTCAAATTCTTGGCGCTCAAATATCTCTTCTTTTCCGCCAAGCCAAAGATCATTCTTGTACAGGAAACTATGCACAGCAAACAAGAGTCCATTTCATACTTTAGGAAAATGTTCCCCTCATGGTTCATGGTGGCCTTTGAAGCCAAGGGACTTTCGGGTGGTTTAGTGGTCATGTGGGATCCTTCCTGGATAAAAGCCAAATCTTATAAATGTTTTGCAAGAATCCTCATCTCTGCGGTCATTAGGGGTCATCCGTGTCGCATCAATGTATTGAATATCTATGCTCCTTATAAGAACAGGTCTATTTTTTGGGAATTTTTTTTTTTGTTTCAGGGATCTTTGATATTGATTCATTAATGATTGAAGGTGATTTGAATATCACTCTAAGTTTGGAAGAACGTTGGGGAAAATGCAGGAAGCATGATCCACTCTTAGACCGAATCAAGTTTGAATTTCTCCATAGGAACCTTGTTGATGTAGCTCCATCCATAATTATGCCTACGTGGGATAATGGAAGACTTGAAGGGGCCTACATAGCAAAAAGGATTGACAAGTTTATCATTCATAACAGTATCATCGATAAAATGGGCATGCCCATCTCGACCATTGAAAATGTTGATATCTCCGACCATAAACCAATCTCCCTTAGCTGGAGGGAAAAGGGTTCCAAATATGGGTACCCCTTTAAATTCAATAGAACATGCCTAGAGGATCAGGCTTTCAAGGAAGAAATAACTAAAGCTTGGAAGGAACTATTTGGTAATTGCTCTTTTCCTCCTTTCATGACTTTTAGAGATAAAATGTCTTCTATGAGAAAAGTGGTTAAGGCATGGCAATGTAATAAAAGACAAGTGGACAGGCTAGCTCTAAATGAAATCCAAAAAGAAATGGATGATATCTCTAAGTTTTTGAAAGCCGATTCGGTCTCATTCAACATGAAAAGCAGATTAAATGAATTGGAAAGGAAGAAGTAGCACATATTAAAGGAGGAGGAAGCTTCATGGAGACTCAAGAGCCGGGCGTTATGGCTCAAAGATGGTGACAGGAACACTAAGCTTTTTCACAGGTATGCTAGTGCCAGATGGGAGATGAACACTATATGGAAAATTAGTAATGGACAGGAAAGCTTTCTTTTCTCTCAACAAGAAATCTCATAGGAGGTGGTGAGACATTTTAAAGACCAATATAAAAGAAAGGAGTATAGCAGTTTTCAGGATATCGTATGGGGTATCGATCTGTTCCCCCAAATGTTTAACGACGAAGAAAACGAAGTTCTGTTCCAGGCCATATAAGAAGAGGAGCTATACGGAGTTATGAAGGATTTTAATAAGGATAAATGCCCAGGCCCGAACGGATGGACAATTGAATTCTTCTTACACTTTTTCGACATCATCAAATTTGATCTTTTAAGGATGGTTGAAGAAACAAGAATTTTGGGTAGCATTCATCACATTACTTCATCCACGTTGATAGCTCTCATCCCAAAGAAATTGGAGGCAGACTCTTTCAAGGATTTTAGGCTGATCTCTTTGTGCAACATAACCTTTAATATCATCACAAAAATTATAGCCGAGAGGATCAAAGTGACTTTAGCCAGTTTCTTAACAAAGGATCAACATGCTTTTCTAAAAGGGAGAAATATAATGGATGCAGTCGCCATCACCCAGGAAAGCCTGTTCTCCATGCTCTCAAATAGAACTGAAGCAGCTATTTTAAAAATTGATTTGCAAAAAGCTTACGACTGTGTAGACTGAGGTTTTATCAGATGTTTGTTAGTAAAGATTGGCTTGAAATCGAAGGTCATAAACTAGATCATGGCTTGTATTGAGAACGTGAATTATGCTGTCATTATTAACGGAATGCTGTCCCCCTTCTTCTGAGTAGAAAGTCAATGATGCCCTCTATCGCCGTTATTGTTCATTATGGTGATGAATTCTTTGAGCCTTCACATAAATAAGGCTGTCTCAGAAAGAACATGCAAGCCTGTGAGGATATGCAGGAACAACTTCATATTGCACAATTTATTTGTTGATGATGTACTTATCTTTGCAGTGTTGTGCAGGGTTACGTGGACTTTCCTTAATGAAATCTTATTAAGATTTCAACGTGCCACCAGTCTTCAAATAAACAGTTCCAAATCCATTCTCTATCACAATGAAGTCAATATGGAATTAGTGGAATGGATTTCGGTTTTGTTTGGAGTTGGTTTGAGGTCTATCAAGAATGGAGTCAAATATCTTGGTTTTCATCTGAAGGCAAAGGGTTATTCTAAGGATGATTGGAAATGGCTTATTGATAGATATTATAATAAGATATCTGCTTGGCAATATAAATGTTTATCTCTGGCTGGAAGAATCGTCCTAACTAGAGTAGTCGTCTCGCAACTTGCCATTTATTGGGCCCATATTTTTTTCCTCCCGACAAGTATTGTTCAGAAAATGAACAAGATCACTGCGAATTTTATCTAGGGTGGCAACTCAACTCAAGGAAGATATCACCTTACTACTTTGGATAAAATCTCTAGACCGAAGATTGCAGGTGGATGGGGCTTGCTAGACTTGAGGACCTTTGGAAAGGCGCTCCTGTGCAAATCTTTGTGGAGGGTCATGTTCAGTGAGGGTCCATGGAGCAAAACCATCAAAATGGAATACATGCGTGGAAAAGGCCTAGAATATTGGTTTCATTTGGGGAGGATTGGAGTGAAATACGGCTTTGCCATATGGCTCAGTTTTCGCAAGTTGGAGCTATATTTCTTAAAGAATCTGAATTGGTGTCTTCACTGGCAGTAGAATTTTTATTGGAGCAGACCCCATTGCGACTAGGCGTGAGCGCATTTCTATTCCTAAAAGGATCTTATTCTTACTCCATTGCAAAGGTATTTTCACATGGGATAAATTGATCGCGCGGTGGCATGGCCCGCTTCCTATCTGGAAAATCGCTGATGATCTTAGTTTGCCGCAGTCTTTAAAATGCTTTTGGACCCCTGTCTGGAATACTCTGAGAAATTATGGTTTCCTCTAGTCTAGGCCTCAGGATTATCTGGTATGGAATTTGCATTCTGTAAATTCTCAGTTGTGTGTAAATGATATTTATGCTGATATGATTAGTCTGAAGCCTGCGCATGTCTCCATTTTTCCAATAGAATTTTGGAAATTGGGATGCTCTCCCAAATTGATATATTTTTCTTGGTTAGTGTTTTATAATAAAAAATTATCTTGGGAGAATTTGATGAAGAGGCAGTGGCATGGGCCGAGTAGGTTCCTTATGTGCGAATCGGACGAGGAAACAAATTTTCACATGTTCTTCAAATGCAACTCCTTTTTGAAAATTTGGTAGAGCTTGGCAAATCTTTATGGCTTCCCTCTGGTCTCTCATGCTTCTTCACAAGACGCTCTTGTATGGTGGAGCTGGCAAAAAGAATCATGGCGACCGATCATTTTAATTGTCCTATGGTGTGCCTGGGGATGGAGAAATAATAAACTTTTTAACAATGCAAAGGAGCCTCCGAAGGATATTTGTCAAAGCATTGTTCTCATTTATGATTCTATTCCCAAAATCTCTTCAAAATCGAGTGTTGTCAAAAGAAATATGCAGGTGACTCGTTCGCTCAGGTCCCCGAGGGCCTTCTTCGATGGCACTTCCTAACAAAACACTTGCAGAGCTGGTGTGTTCATTCATTTGGACGAGAATCTTCAATACAATCTCTCTTGGAATGCAGGTGAGAGAACAAATAGCCTGGCTGAGGCAAAGGCCCTTGCGGGCCTCCTCGCCTTCTGTTGCTTTCTTGACATCAAGGCCATTTCTATCCATGGGGACTCAAAAAAAATGGTTGACAACGTCAATGGTAAAGCTTTTGTCAGCTGCCCTCACCTCACTGTGTGGATGGATTGAATTATGTTTTTATGGAATCGGATGCAGGGGTCTTCAATCCAACACATCTACAGAGTTTGGAATTAGAGGGCGGATTGCCTTTCTAAGGAGGCGCTTCTTATGGAATCTGGTGCTTGGTCTTTAAATATTTCTGATGGCAGGGAGTCCTTTACCATTCAGAACTTTTGTGTTCCAGGATTTTGATTTCTCTATTTGGTTTCTTATGTGCCTTTTTTTTCCTATCCCTTTAAAGATCTGTCCTGGCATCTGTTAGATCTGTTATGTTTTTATCTCGTTTATTCCTCCCAGCTGGTGCTGAAGATGTTTTTTCTCCTGGCTATCTGCTCAGTAGACTCATCCTATGGGTTATATCTCATATGTCCTTATAGTTTTGTATGAATGCTCTATTATACAGACTCAATATAATACAATTCGGCTTTTCTTTTTGAAAAAAAAAAAACTACATCTCTGGAACACGAACCGACATTTTGAATCCTTTATAATGCAGCCATTCTACAGTCCTCCAATTGATTTTCAGTCTTGGAATACATTACTAGAATGGTTACCAAATTCGGCAGTACTGGTAAAAAATTCGAAAATTCAGTCGTTTGATTAGGTTCGTGGAGTAATAGGTTGATTTCGGTACAGGATAATACATGAAGCAAAATGCAGGTTTCAATGGAACTTTTCAGGTTAAATTATTTGTCAAGCTTTTAATGAATTTGTAGTGAGATATAAAGTAATCAAGAGCTACAGCATACACGCTATGGCCTAAGATGCATAGCTTAAACTATAGAATAAGTTAACTAGACGATTAATATAAGTAATTCATAAGTATTATTATTATATATATTAATAATTATTTTTAATTTACATATTAATAATTTGTGAATAAGTGTGAGAAGTATCAAATAAAAATAAAATATTATCATAATACCAAAATTTTATGATTTTTTAAAAGTGGATATTTCATCCAGTATAAAATTAATGATTTTTTTATGAAGCATAAAATTATAAAATTATTAGATTAGATTTTATATTTTAAACAATAAAAGATTTAGTGATTATTAGAAATTAGAATTTTGTTAGGTTTAAGTAATTTATATTTTGGAAAAAATATTTACATATTTAATATAATAATTTTATTTTAAACATAAAATATATGATAATGTGCAATTTATATGGTATACTGTAATGTTGAATTTGTATAGAAATTTTGTTTATATTAAAAATTAGATGAAATAATCTATGATATAATTGATTATATAGATAGGAAAAATTCCCACAACATATTATTCTAAATGTTAAACTATGAACTTTAAAAAATATACTTCCAATTTTTTGCAGTAAATTTTAACCAATGCATTTTTTTCCATTAGAATTGGAACTTAGTAACTATGATTGTTACCAGGCTCCCTCGTACCTGACAAAAGGAATCACAAAATGATCGAAAGAAAACAGCATAGAGAAGACAGGAGCTTCCTTACATGGATCGAAATCCAAGGATCGGGAAGGAATCGAAACTCCTAGCATTCCAAGCGTAACGTCCTTCGGGTTATTTCTGTATTGGCCGGTTAAGTTGCCTCATAACGCAAGATTTTCCCTTAACGTAGCATTGAGAGATCGCATATCGGCGGAAGGTGATTCCCAGATCGCGTTGATAATGGCATATTTGGCAGAGATAATCCGTTTAACGCATATTCCATGCTTAATTCGCATATCACACGAGATAATAAAAATTGTTAGCAACATTTGGCGAATTTAATTTTAGTTTTCACGGAGGGTAGGGGAGAGGGAGAGAGTTTTGATTTTCACGAAACTAAATTCGCACACCGCGAAGCAAATTTCGTGGAGCTACCTTTGCGCACAGCGACGGTAATTTCATACACTTGGATTTCGCACACCTCAGAACTATTCCAAAAACTTAATGAATACTCATAACAAAAATAACAAGATAGGTTTGGAGCAACACACGAAAACTTAGTATTCATTTCTTAAACATGAAAATTACATTTACATGAGACTGTGGCTCATTCACCAAGCAAAATAAGATTTTATAGAGATTTAAACTTACGCAGAGTAACACAGTAAAATAGAGTAACTGTTGTTTTCCCGTGCACACAAAAAATTGCTCCACCATTTTTTCCACAAAGATTTGCGCTCGTTTTCTTACCTCTTCCTCTCTAACCTATTACAAAATGAATTTTACATTCATATATAATTCAACATACACTTTCACATTTAATTCACGACAAATCGAAATTAATTTTGATGTTGTTTTTGAGTGTGATCAGAGTTGCGCATGTGTTTCTGGAGTCTGGGCAAGGTTGTTGAATTAATGCTTGCCCATATTTGTTACCTAAGTACATAAATTCTTTAAATGCCTTTCTTGGTTTTCTGAATGCTTTGCATTTGACTTCAAACCTTCTATCTTCATGCTGAGACGCAACCTGCAAAAATATCTTCAAGTAGAGACACAACCTGCAAAAGTGTCTGATATGTATGGCTGTTCTCAAGCTATTTATTGCGATGGTTGGGATTATTATTTCCAACACTCCCCCTTAATTACCACTGCTGCCATTAACAATTCCCAAATAGTTTCTGAGATAAACAATTTTTTTTCCTGCTAATGGCTTTGTGAAAATATCAGCAAGTTGTTCCTGTGATCTGCAGTGCTGCAACACAATTTCATCATTATTAATCAACTCTCTAATAAAATGATATTTAGCATCAATATGCTTGGTCCTTTTGTGGAAGACAAAATTCTTTGACAATGCAATTACGGAGGTGTTGCCACAGAAAATAGTTGTTGCGCCCTCTTGGTCATGACGAAGATCCCTCAACATCGTTCTCATCCAAACTGGCTGACACGTTGTTGCTGTTGATAGTGACACTATTGGTTGCTTCTTGGAGGACCATGAAATGGCTGCGGAACCCAAATGAAAAGCATACCCTGACGTGCTCTTTCTGTCATCGACATTGCCTACCCAATCACTGTCAGTGTAACCAACCAGCCTGAAATCACTGGTTGCTGTGTACAAAACGCCATATTGTTTTGTCCCATTGACATACCTCAAAATCATTTTCGTTGCTTGCCAATGTGTCTCCTTTGGTGTCTCCATGAACCTTGACACCAAACTTACTACATACATTACATTTGGTTTAGTGGTGGTCAAATACATCAGGCTATCTATCATGCTTTTGTATAATGTCAGATTGACATTGCTGCTACAATCTTCTTTGCTCATCTTCAACCCTATGATAGTTGGAGTTGGTGCGGACTTGATGTTCTGCATTTTAAACCTCTCCAAAATTTCTGCCACATACTTTGCTTGAGAGATAAAAATTCCATTTTTTGTTTGCTTCACTTCTATGCCAAAAAAATATCTTCACAATCCCAAGTCAGTCATTTCAAACTCACTCTTCATGACTTGTTTGAAATTAGCAATGAGGAAATCATTACTACCTATAAAAATCAAATCATCTACATATAAGACGACAATGAGAATCTTACCTTCGCTCTCTTTGATGTAGAGAGTAGGCTCACCGTCACATTTGTCGAAACCATTGTCCAACAAGTAAGCATTTATCCTGCTATACCATGCACGCAGTGCTTGCTTCATCCCATAAAGAGCTTTCTTCAACCAATATACTTTGTCTTCTTGGCCTTCAATCTCCTAACTAGGCAGTTGCATGACATACACTTCCTCTTTCAACACTCCATTTAAGAACGGCGACTTTACGTCCATTCGATAAACTATCCATTTATGTTGCGCGGTAATTAGCACAACTATGTGCACTATCTCCATCCATGCGACTGGCGCGAACATCTCTGTGTAATCTCTTCCATGTTGCTGCTTGTATCCTTTGACAACTAGCCTTACTTTTTGCCTTTCAATCTTTCCCTCAATGTTGCTTTTGGTCTTGTAGACCCACTCTACCCCAATAACATGTTTTCCTTTCGAAAGGCTCACTAACTACTATGTATCATTCCTTTCTATTGCTTCTATTTCTTCCTTCGTTGTTGCAACCCATTTTTCTTCTTTGACTACATCTTCAAAGTGGATTGGGTCAATACATGGAAAAATAATGCAAATAAGGAATTCAGACCTACGCCATTATCAACTTCATCTTGCTTTAGGAATTTTGGCCTTCTTGTGCTTTTTGAAGATGGACTTGATATGTCACTTGCTATTACGCTTCGCGGTGTGCTTGGAGAAGTACTTGCTTGGCTACGCAAAATTGTCCTATTATTTGTTGATGGCATTGCTTGCTGCTTGCATTGCCATGCTTGAATATGAGTAGAGGGAGTCATTGTTGAGGAATTACTTGTTGTTGTTAATTCCTCTCTATCCTCATTGGGTATGCATTCTTTGACATTGATTGTGTTTTCTAAACTTCCATCCCATTCTTCCTCTTCTATGATCTACACATTTTTGCTGATTATGACCTTCTTGGTTAATGGATTGTAGAGTTTGTATGCCTTGGATTCATCACTGTATCCAACAAATATGCATTTATCCCCCTTGTTGTTCAACTTCTTTCTCAACTCATCTCGAACATGTGCATAAGCCACACATCCAAAAACTCTCATGTGAGTGACACTATGTTTTCTTCCACTCCATGCCTTTTCAGGAACAATGTTCTAGACACTTTCGTTTCAACGTCTATTCAAGATATATGCTGCACAAGTGACAACTTTAGTCCAGTAGTCATTTGGCAAATGCTTTGCCTTCAACATACTCCTTTCTATCTCCATAATCGTCCTATTCTTTCTTTTTGCCACACCATTTTGCTGTGGTTTATATCTTGTTATAAATTTCTTGTGAATTCCACGTTCCTTGCAAAACCAAAGGAAGTCATTTGAGATTTATTCTCCACCTCTGTCAGTCCTAAGGACTTTGATGTAATGTCCACTTTGTTTTTCAACAAGAGCCTTGTATTGGTGAAAGCGCTCAAACACTTCACTTTTCTGTTTTAGGAGAAAGACCCATGTCTTCCTTATGTAGTCATCTATGAAAGTCAATACATAGTGGCTGCCACCAATTGATGGTGTCTGCATTGATCCACATAGGTGTGAGTGGACAATCTCCAAAAGTGTCTTTGCTCTCACTGAATTTCCTGTTGGAAATGTCTCTCTATGTTGCTTGCCCAAGATACATCCTTCACATATGCTGTATGGTGTTTCTATGAGTGGTAAACCCTTCACCATGCCTTTCCTATGCAGCAGATTCAAACCTCCAAAGTTGAGATGTCAAAATCTCAAGTGCCATAACTAGTTTTCATCTTTTACCTTTTCTTGAAAGTTTACTTGTGTGACAGTTGCCCCTTTTCTTCCATCTTCTTGTGAGTTCATAGATAGTCGTGCTTGTGCACCTTCTTTCTGCAAATCTGATATTATTTTCAGGAAAAACATTCTATTGTCTGTCATCTGAACCTTTGTAATCAACTGTCTGCTTTGAGGCCTATCCAAAATTGTGCACACATTATTTTTAAGGAAGACATTGTAGCCTTTTTGCATGAATTGTCCAACGCTCATCAGATTATGTTTTAGATTTGGGACAAAGTAAACATCATAGATGTATTTCTTCTTCCCCTTCTTTTTTAGGATATTAACTCTACCTTTTCCCATGACAAAGACTTTGCTATTAGTCCCTAATGTCACTTTAGATTTCACACTTTCATCTAGATCAGAAAACATTTCTATGTTTCCTGACATGTGGTTGCTACACCCTGAATCGAGATACCATATATCACTCTGTTTTTCTTATGCTACATTACAAGTTAAAAACATGCTATCATGGTTCTGATTTTCTCTTGTGAAATTTACACATGGTTTGTTACTAATATCATATTGCTTCTTTCTACATTCATTTGCATAATGACCATACTTCTTACAGTGATGACATTGAACTTGATATTTATCATACCTCTGACCTTGTGCTTGATTTTGGCTTGGGCCTTGACTTGGATTTTGATTGCTGCGTCTTCCATTTGAGCTTGAAGGGCTGCTTCATCCACCTCTGTGTGGGCTTCTTCCTCTTCCTTTAACATATGATCTTCCTCTACCTTGACCTTGACCAAAAGATACTTGTGCCTTGAAGGCATGCTCCAATGAGAAGCTTGCTGCTCTATTCAGTCTATGTTTATGAGAAATTAGTGGTGCATTAAGCTCATCCAATGTGAACTGTGAGAGATCCTTTGTCTCTTTTACGACCACAACAATGGTGTCAAACCTTACTGGCAAACTTCTCAAAACTTTCTCAACTATTCTTCTTTCCTCAAGTGTCTCACCATAAGACCTGATTTGAGTAACCAACCCACTTACATGTGTAAAAAACGAGTCTATATTATCAGACTCTTTCATACAAAGTGTTTCAAAATTTCTCCTCAACATTTGCAGCTTTGTTGTCTTGACTTTTGCCATGCCTTGATAGGTTGTCTGGAGGATGTCCCATCTTTTCGTGGACTTCATTGCTGCTGCAACCCTTGGGAAAATATTTTCATGAATTGCTTGAAAGATATAAAATAGGGCTTTTGAATCCTTCTTCATGTTGTCCCCTTAACACATCTCTTTCTGGTTGAGATAAGGCATTGTATGTTGCTGCATCTGTTGGTTCTTGAAAACCATTCTCCACCAAATCTCAAATGTCTTGAGAAGAAAATGGGGCCTTCATTGTAATAGCCCAATAATCATAATTTTTGCCATTAAACTGAGTTATTTGAGGATTAGTCAAGCTTGTGCTTGATATTGCCATTTCTGAGCGTAAAAACAAACTTTCTACCTACTGGTAAATATGCTAAAAAATAAGGCACGCTCAAAAACAAGTTTTACTTTTAGTAAAAACACTTGTTTTTACACTAACAGAGTTAACCTACTCTGATACCATGTTAGAAATATTTGGTGAATTTAATTTTTGTTTTCGCGGAGGGGAGAGGCAGAGAGTTGTGACTTTCACGAAGCTACTTTCGCGAAACTAGGTTCGCGCACCGCGGAGCAGATTTCACGGAGCTACCTTTGCGCATCGCGAGGGTAATTTCCTAAACTTGGATTTCACACACCTTGAAACTATTCCAGAGACTTAATGAATACTCACAACAAAAATAACAATATAGATTTGGAGCAACACACTAAAACTTAGTATTCATTTCTTAAACATGAAAATTACATTTGCATGAGACTATGGCTCATTCACCAAGCAAAATAAAATTTTACAGAGATTTAATCTTAAGCGGAGTAACACACAGTAAAATAGAGTAACTATTGTTTTCATGTGCCCACCAAAAATTGCTCCACCATTTTCTTCATAGAGACTTGCACTCTTTTTCTTACCTCTTTCTCTCTAACCTTTACAAAATGACTTTTAAATTCATATATAACTCAACATACAATTTTACATTTAATTCATGACAGAGCGAAACTAATTTTGATATTGTTGTTGAGTGTGATCAGAGTTGCTTTCCGGAGTCTTGGCAAGGTTGTTGAATTAATGCTTGCCCATATTTGTTTACTTAACTACATAAATTCTTTAAATGTCTTTGCTGGATTTTTGAATGGTTTAAGTCTTACTTCAGACCTTCTATATTCACGCTAAGACGCAACCTACAAAAATGTCTTCAAAGAGAGACACAACTTGCAAAAGTGTCTGACATGTATGGCTGCAAAAGTGTTGACATGTATGGCGGTTGTTAGGTTGTTTATTGCGGTGGTTGGGATTATTATTTCCAACAAGAATATCCAACAACAACAACTCCGATAATTCACATTTTTCACGGAAAAAATAAAGTTGATAACTGCATATTACTGATAATTCGTGTTTTCAATGAAGATATGTGGACCAAGTTGATAACCCGTGTATTTAATGATGATATGCAGATCAACACGATAAATTGCATATCGCAGAGAGACAAGTCACATATCAATTGGATAATTACGTATTAGGTGGATATAACTCGCATATCTTTTTGCTAATTCTCAAATTGTACCGCAAATTCGCATATCCGATGGATAAAAGTCGGATATACGGCAGAAAAATTGCATATCACGCGGATGATAGTTTGCAATTGGGTTGCAATGCTCATATCAGATGCGTTGAACCTATACTACACACGTTGATAACTTAAATGCGACGCTGATATAATTTGGCATATCGTGTAGAGATCATACACATATCCAGCCACGATAACCGGCATATCGTATTGATAGTTTGGATATGACCTATTGAATTGATAATTGGCATATTTGAACAACATAACAACATTGATAACTCATGTATCGGATGGTGCCGTTGGCAATTCGCATATAAGAAGAGGTAAGAAAATCTCTTGGTGTGCTTTTTTTTTTTTTCTAAGCTCAGTATCTAGGGTTTCGAGACATCAACAGTATTCTGTAGGGTTTTATTCACTAGAAAATTGATGGAAAAACCAATAGTGTTGAAACTGGAAGTTGTGAATTACATCTCACCGAAAATGAAAGTAAACTGTGACCAAATGCAAATGACTCCTTCAAGAAATTTTGCAATACAAGCCCACTGTTTGGAGGATTGAGTCGGGAATACCCTGTAGTGAAGATAAACTCTGTACGTTCAGGTGTTCAGATCTAGGTGAATTCTTTAAAGTTAAGTTACCAAATTCGGCCGTATTGACCCAAAAAATTTGAAAATTTGTCAGTACTATTCGGTTCCCGTCTTAATAAACTAAATTTAATATGGTACGGAATTTTTAGTTTATGGATTCAATTTATGTTAATAGTGCCCAAGGTTGGTGGGTTCTTATTATCTCTTCAAACCGGCCGTCGTTGCGGTTATCAGCAAAGAGGTTGAGCAGAGGGCACGACCCTTCGAAATAGTGTTTGAATCTCCTTTGATCAATTAGCAAGCATGTATTGTGAAATAGATGTGAAAAATAATAATTTTTATATTAAAATATGTGAAAAAAAATTCTATTTAAAAAGAAGATTAGTATTAAAAAGTTAAAAGAGAAGGGCAATTTATATATTAAAAAGAATTCTATAAATTTTAAAATAGTTTTTCTCATTTTTATTTAGAACTTTTTTTCATCAATTACCAAGCATGCAACGTAAAATAGAAAATAGATCTAAGGTGAAAAATAATAATTTTTATATTAAATAATATGATAGATTTTTTTATTGTTTTTTGGCTGAAGTAAGAGTCTTACCTTCTATTTCATTAATATGGAAAATAAATTACAGAAAATACAAGAGCCTACAGTAGGTTAAGGGAAGCAAGCTAAAGGTCAAAACCTTGAACCCTACCAACAGAACCTCGGAACTTTCAAAAGACAGAAAATGTTAAGACTGTTCGATCATCCCACCGAAATCCAGTGGATGAGATTCAAATCGGGTTGGCCCAAACACCCACTTTACATTTAATATCAGGTCCACTCAGGGAAATAACCCACGAACCTCTTGAATGTGCTCAAGTCATCAATTCCCACCATGAAACGAAACAAGTACGGGATATAATCCTCATCCAGACTTGCATCTTTAATCTCAATCGTCCAATCTCGTCTCCCGATCCAACGGCAATGGAAGATATCACAATACCTAGAATCACGACGCTTACCCCCCTGGACCCACGTACATGCATGACCATTTCTGACCGTAGATCCACCTTGTTTAATTCGATGACCTAGGCTCATATCACATGGGTCTAATGCACCGAACATTAGCGTGTGATGAGGGTGGTATTCAGTCCCTCCCCTTGGCCACGTGTAACTTGATGAATGGAATTACTCCCATTTCATCAAAACCGCTTCCCACTTAAAATGCATGCGATATACCATATACCACCCCGAGAGTAGTAATGTGCACATTGAAAGAGAACCCGGGGTATTACAACTGCCGAGAAAGCCCGGATTCCGGCCACTCGCACTAATCCTGCTATGCCAACCATCCAGGCAACCCTCCGTTAACCCGAGTCTTCCAAGCAGCTTCCCTCTAGAGCATTTGTATCTATATTTATCTGGGATGTGGAGGTTGACAATGATCTGCCTGCTGCTAAGACCAGACTGTGAAAAAGGCCGTGAAACAAAATGAAACCTAGTCATCTAGACCCCGCCTCCATGGCTCTGTTTCAAAACACCATCCTATCTTCATCAACTTGGTTGTGACAATATGCCTTTAATCTATTCTGAGGCATCTCTTGCCACTCCATTGTGACCCTGCACTCGATACAGATCACTCCTTGATTGGCTAGAATATCCACCAATTTATTGCTTGTTCTTCACACATGATTAAAACTAATTGTGCAAAGGCACTCGAGGTGAAGTTGAATCTATTGGAAAACCTAGATCAACCTCTAGTGTTTAGAGATTTTTTCCGACACTGTGCCATAGCTGATTCTCTTGACCGAGTTAATAATTAGCTCAGAATCAACTTCAACAATCGCATTTTGGTGGTTATCCTGCTTCATGAAATCTAGACATTGTTCCATAGCCATCACTTCTGCCATATTGTTAGTGGCTCTTTCTAAACAGAAAAAGGAAGATGAAAAGAATGCTTCCATTTTCATCCCTTAACACCCCTCCAAAGCCAGCAGTTCTCAGGTTGCCTTTTGAAGCCCCATCAATATTGAATTTTAAAAAACCCTGAGGGGAGGGTGCCAGAAATCCTGTTTAGCATCCATATTCATTATCTTCCTATCCAAGTATTGAGGAATGAGCCCTTGCATACCTAGCTAGCAAAGAATCCGCAACTTGGCATCTGAAGGAGGGTTCTTAGGGGGGTTCCGCAATGTGGTGCCAACCGTCTCCTTAATCTGGTTTAAGATCTGCTCAAAAAGGCATTAGGAGGGACTTTTTTCATTCTTGAAGATTCTTTTGTTCCTTGCTTTCCAGACATTCCATATAGTGAAGCCTAGTATAAGAGCCCAAGCAATGCTTAGAAATTCATAATCTTGAAAGTTACGTCTCCAATTGGTTAGGGTATTGATAATACACCCCTAGTCCCTGTTTGTGTGTTGGAATATGGAAGAAAAAGTATCCCACAACCAGGAGGTGCTCCATTGACTCCTCTTGGGCTTCACAACGCTGGCATCTGGAAGGCCCCATAACACCCCTCTTCCTTATTTTATCCCAAGTCAAAATTTTCTTATGATAAACCAACCACATGAAAAGTTTGATCTTCATCCAGCTTTAATGCCTCCATAGGTTCATCCAAATCCTGTCTGAAACACGGGAGTCTAGCTCAAGGAGTAAGCATTTTGCCTCCTCAAGATTAAAGGAACCCTCATTATTGTTGCCCCATCTAAGTTGGTCATGCCCTCCTGTCATTAATATCTTCTTTTGTTCCAACAATTTCATAAGTTCATTTGCTTTTTCTTTCAAGGGGTTGTCATCCTTGTAATCAATGTTCTGCCAGGTTTTCCATTTTCCTGCATTGTTGGTTCGATCCCAAAAATCGTTTACCTTAATTAGCCCTTTGCTTTTTGTCTCATTCTTAAGATCCAAAAGGTCCTCTATTAACAGTATAGGTTCTTGTTGCCATTTATCCTCCCAAAATAAAGCCAGATTTCCTTCTTCGATTTCCCAGAAGCTATGTTTTTGTACTATTCCTCTGTTCTCCCAGGCCTTATTCAAGATGTGTGAGCCCTTTATACTTCCAGACAATCTTATGTGATCACTGTTTTGCTAAGTGCTGGCATATTTTTATTTCCAGATATTGTTGTAAATAATACCGAGAAGGGGGGTGAATCAGTATTATCAAATCAATAAAACTTTTTCATTTCCATATTCAGATTCATATACGCTACTTCAGTTAAGGAAAACCGCGTGTATACGCAACTGTGTGTAACGTAACAAGCGTATATCTAGTAAATTTATAATTCAGTTAATTGCTTCTTAATGAGTGCATCAGAACATTATTAACAGTAAACAGGAGCAGTAAAGTAGAACAAATCACACACATAAGCAATACACATGGACACCAAGACGTAAGGTGGAAACCCAATGTGGGTGAAAACCACCTACTGCAATTCGTCTCTATCTACTTTTAATTAGAAACTTCTTTTTACAATGTTTCTGTACTGGTGGAGTCTTATACCAGTACGCAGGCTGCTACCTACAAAATTCTAAAACCCTCTCTTGTTCTCCAGCTTCTCCTGGAAGGGAGATACAACCCCCTTAGCTCTTGTACTAGCTAAGATACTAGTACATAGGTGCTGACCTACAAAAGGCTACAACGTTCTCTTTTCTTCCACAGACCACGTTTCATAAAATTTCAAACTGAATCCATGAATAACATCAATTAAACATTAAGTATATTTGCATCAACCAATATCCTTTGTACAAACCAATTCTGAATCAACCAATCACTTCTTAGAATGTTGTAACCAGAAAAACAATAACAGTAACTAGACATCAATTCTGAACCAAGAATACTGCAACAATAAACAGAAGTAGCTAAAACATATTTTATGAGATGTACGCTACTTCAATATGCAAAACCATACATACATACGTAGATGTATCAAGGCCAACCAACGTATACATTGTCTTCACCCGCTGAACTCGCGTGTATACGCACCTTTGATGTGCCGAACTTATGTACAGATCTATAAAAGATATTTTACCCTTTTCACTTAATCAGACATCAGTTATACCCAGATTATCAAATTTATAGATCTAATCATGCGCCAATTATAACAGATCAAAAAGCACACAATGATACTACTATTCAAGCCTTAAGATCTTGACCTATCATTAGAACTTATCCATGTTTTAGCGCTTAGGTTCCTCCTTAATTCAGATCTAGTTATGCACCATAACCCAATGATCAGTAATCTAGATCTTACTCTTCATAAGATATTCAATGCTTAAGTTCATGCTTTTTTTAGATGATCTCCTTCCCCTTTTATAGTCTTAGGCCTTACTCAAACCATGATCCAAAACCATTGAGAACCAATACTAGGGACCCAATACTTGGGTTCAATACTTTGGACGAAATACCAAGGTCCAAAACCATAAGTCCAAATACCACGGACCCAAAAATAAGCTTTCCATCATGTACGCGCTTTTTGGTGCATGAAAGTGCGTGTATATGCATACACAACTTTTGATTATCAAACCCGCATGTATATGCGACCTTGTTAAGATGAACTTGCGTATATGTATTTTTCTTCCATTTTGAGAGCCTGAACTGAGATCTTCCATCTGAGTGAGTTGCCATCAAGGACAACACCTGTGACATAGCGCCAAACCTCTGTCATAATGCCGACAATCTCCCCCTTTGGACTTGATGGCAACCCCAAGTCACTTAAAGTCATTCTCCCCTTTTGTCATCAAGGGCAAAGGGTTATACTCCCCCTGAGTACATGCTGAATTCTCTACTCTGCTGTGTTGTCCAAGCTCCCCCTGACTGTAGGCAAGGTCTGCAAGAAGATGTTCTACAAGAAGAGACATGACTTTATACATCATAAATGACCTTCTTATCACTAGAGAATCATACATACATCCATCTCCCAACCAAGTGGGAATATACCAATATTGACTCATCCACCCAACAAAGTCGGGATACACTAGGAATTTACATATGATAAAACAAGAACATTACATCATCCATCCCGGGTATAGTGGGGAGACCAAGATAGGCCGTTAAATGACCTTGATAAGAAAAGAAATACATGAAATATAGACGAAATATCTATAGCAAGACTATGATAGTCATCAACAACTATCATCAACGACATCTGTCAATCATCATTCAGACCAGCAACCATGTTCTCCCTCTACACCTATTCCACCTGAAATCAAAACACTGTGAAATTGAACCAAGATCTTTTAAGATTATGCCAACAATGCATTATTAGAAGAATATATGCTCCCCCTGAACATGTGGCAGATGGTCTCTGTTAGACCGATATTATACTCTTTTTATCCTAAGCTTGGCCCACTGTTTGTGCTCAACCCAACATATACGCGACTAAATCCACAGAAATTGGCGTATGTACGTGGATTCTCCTCAGTAAAATCGCGTACAACCACTTTTCTCTGAAACATACAAGTTTCAACAGCAAGATGATGCATCAACTACTCCCAGCTTCTGTCTGAGGTATTCAAATGTCTCCCTAGGCAGTGGTTTGGTGAGTATATCAGCAACCTGTTCCTTGGAGGGAACATAGTCCAATTCGACCTTTTGTTCAAGCATTTGTTCTCGGAGAAAATGATATTTGATAGGTATGTGCTTGGTCTTTGAATGCATGACTGGATTTTTTGAAATTCTGATTGCACTTGTATTATCACAAAAAATGGAGATAGGTGGAGTACAAGTGATTTGAATGTCTTGAAATGTTTGCATCATGCAAAGAAGTTGTGTGTAGCAAGATGCATCAGCTAAATATTCTGCTTCATCTATAGATAATGCAATTGAACTTTCTTTCTTGCTGAAACAAGTTACTAATCTGAAACCCATAAAGAATGCACCACCACTAGTGTTTTTTCTGTCATCCACGCTTCCTGCCCAATTTGCATCTGTATATGCATGAAGTGTGAGATCTGTATCTCTAGGATACCATAAGCCATAGTTTTGAGTTCCTTAAAGATACTTGAAAATCATCTTAACTGCCTGAAGATGAGTTTCCTTTGGATTTGCCTGAAACCTTCCAACTATTCCCACTACATGCATTATGTCTGGTCGGGTACCTGTCAGATAGAGAAAACTACCAATCATGGATCTATAGGTTGGTTGATGTACTGCTACTGATTCATCATTTACGCTAAGGTTGCATCTTGTTACCATAGGGGTACATGCCGGTTTCAGATCTTCCATTCCATATTTCTTCAAGATCTTCTTGAGGTACTTGGTTTGTGATAAGAAGATATCGTCTTTGTTTTGTTGGATTTGTAAACCAAGGAAATATGTCAGCTCACCAAGCAAGGACATTTCGAATTCTTTCTGCATCACAAAAGCAAAGTTTTGACATGGTTTCTTCATTGCTACCAAAGATGATATCATCAACATACACAACAAGTATTAGCAATTTCTCATTATCAATTTTTATATATAAATTTCTATAAGCTAATCCTTTTGAAAAACCTTGTTGATGGAGGTATTTGTCCAGATGATAATACCAAGCCCTTGGAGCCTGTTTAAGACCATAGAGTGCCTTCTTAAGTCTCCATACAAGTTTTGGATCATTTCCAAGGATGAATCCATTTGGTTGCTCAATATACACTTCTTCTTCTAAGTTCCCATTTATAAAGGCAGATTTCACATCCATTTGAAATACTTTGAACTTCTCAAAGCTAGAAATAGCAAGGAACATTCTTATGGCCTCAAGTCTAGCAACTGGTGCAAAAATTTCTACAAAGTCTATACTTTCTTGTTGAAGATACCCTTTACAAATAAGTCTGGCTTTGTTTCTAATAACTTCTTTATTTTCATTCAGCTTGTTTGTGAATATCCATTTTGTCCCTATGACATTCTTATCTTTTGGTCTAGGAACCAACTCCCAAGTGTTATTCTTTTCGATCTGCTCAAGTTCTTCATCCATGGGCTTGACCCAGCCTTCATCTTTGCATGCTTCTCTTACATTTTGTGGTTCAGTGGAGGAGAGCAATGTTAGATAGCTTGAAGCTTCTGAAATAGTTCTTCTTCTTTGTACACCTGCCTCTTTCTGCCCCAAAATTTGAGTTTCTGGATGATTCTTCTGAACATACCTGGATGGAGTCTTTTCTTCTATCCCTATCTATTCTTCTGGTGCCTCATGGGTTTCTTCTTCATCATAAGTCTGATTTGATGTTGAAGGATAGTCCTCATCATGTTCGAAATCTTCGGATTTTACTTGCCTAGGAATGTTTCCTTCTTCTTCAACCACTACATCAATACTTTCAACAATTTTTCCAAGTCTTTTATTGTAACACTTATATCCTTTACTGTGTGGTGAGTATCCAAGGAGAATGCCTTCATCTGCTCTAGGTTCAAACTTGCCAAGGTTTTCATCAGTCTTTTTGATGTAACATTTGCTTCCAAAATTTTTGAAGTATTTTACCGTGGGAGTCTTACCATACTAGAGTTCATGAGGAGTTTGAGTGTTGTTTACCTAGACGTTTGCCTTGTTGAGATTAGTAACTGCATCAAATACAGCTTCACCCCAGAAGGTTGTGGGAGTTCCAGACTCATTAAGCATAGCACGAGCCATTTGTTGAACCGTTCAGTTCATCCTTTCCACTACTCCATTTTGCTGAGGAGTCCTTGCAATAGAGAATTCCCTTCTTATTCCATGTTCCTCACAAAAATTGAAAAATTCATCCGAGGTAAATTCCCCTCCTCGATCAGACCTGAGGCATTTGATTCTATGATCTGATTTGTTTTCAACCAAGGCTTTGAATGCTTTGAACTTTTCGAAAGCTTCATCTTTATGCTTCATAAGTCCTATCCAACACATCCTGGAAAAGTTGTCAATGAACAATATAAAGTATTCTTCTCCTCGAGGTGACCTTTTCCTAGATGGACCACGTACATCAGTATGGACAAGTTCAAGTGGCCTTCTAGCTGATCCTTCCTTCTTAGGGAAATTAGTTATGGTTTGCTTACCAAAATGACATGATTTTCATATTGTATTGTCTGGAATTCTGATGTCAGGGAGATCAAGAACCGTTTGATATTTGCATGCTTTCCTTATCTGAGAGAAGCTTAGATGCCCCAATCTTCTGTTCCATAGTCAGTGTTCATCATTCTTGCTTAGATAGCATTGTTGTTGTCCTCCTTTGAGTATGTATAAATTATTTGGAGTTCTTATGCCTTTGATCACTGTTTCTCTTATATCAAGCTCACGAACAATACATCCATTTGATCGAAATATTACCTCATTTCCTTGATCACACATTTGGCTGACACTCAATAAATTATGCTTTAAGCCATCAACATACATAACATTTTCCGCTTTGACCTTTTCCTTCAAAATAACAGAACCTTTACCTTTGATGAGTGCAGGGGTGTCATTTCGAAATGAGATCTTCCTTTCCTTTTCTAAGGCACTATATGACTGCAGTTTTTTTTTATCACCTATCATATGTTTTGAGCATCCACTGTCAATGTACCACTGATTTTCCTGCCCTTCCACATATAAGGCTATACCACATCTTTATGGTTGCGATTCTTTCTTTATCAATGTTTTGGGACTTGATGAAGCTTGCTCCTTATGAGTTCTTTGCCAAAACCTACTCCTGCATTCAGAATATTCATGACTGAAGTTGTTACAAATAGAACATTCTATTTCATTTTCAAGAGCAAAAAAGTTATTGTAGGTCCTTTTCATGATCCCAGTCATACTCCTTCGTTTTTGAGCTTCTTTAGTCATGATAGTCTTGTAGGCAACACATTGAGCAGCTTTGTGACCAAAATTATGACAAGAGAAACATTGGTCATTGAAGAAATTCCTGCAATTATCAAACCTACCGACCAAATGATTGTAGTTTCCATTGACATCCATTCTTGAGGCAAATTGAGAGTGATTTACCTGTGGTTTGTAGCTTTTATTCATCCTTGAAGTAGATTGCCCCCGATTTACTTAATGATCTTTGTTCATTCTTGAAGTAAATTGTCCCTGATTTACCTGGTGATCTGCATTACACTTTTGTTGTTGATTGCCAACTTGTTCACCTCTCCTTGCTGCATCAAGATAACTTTTGGAGGTGGATGGCTTCTGTGATTGAGATGCTTCTTCAGTATATCCAAGACCTGTATTGATTAGAGGAGAAAGTTGCAATTTGATAATCTCATCTAAAGTTTTAGATCCTTTAGCAAATCTTAGATTAAGAGCTTTTGATTTCTCAATATCTTTTCTAAGTCCCACAATTTCACATTTTAACTTTTCATTGTGTCTTTCTCTTTCAGCAAGTTGGAATGTCAGAGTATCTATAATCATATTCTTTTCTTCCAATCAAATTTTAAGTTTATAAATTTCTTCATAAAGACCTTCTTCATCTATAACATCCAAGAAATCATCATCTTAAAAGGCCATCAAAAGTCTATAATCATTGCATTGTTCACCTTCATCACTATTGGAAAATCCATCACTGTCTTCATGTGTATAATAGCTCTTCTTACTTATATTCTGTTTTCTATTCCATGTAAAAGGTTCATCACCTTTGTCAAGCTTACCTTTATGAGGACACTTGGTAGCATAGTGACTAACTCTTCCACAAGCAAAACATTTGAAAGGTAGCTTACCTTTGAATCTTCCCAAACCCCGTTGAAGGTTCTTGACAAAGTTTGATTCTTCCTCTTCATCTGACATATGTCTTGAGTCATTGCAATCTCCTTTTCCTGAGGCTTTGAATGTGGCTTCTCTCTTGTCTGATGGTCCCCTTTTTCTCATTTCATAAGCAGTTAGGATTCCATGCAGCTGTGACATGGTAATGCTCTGTAGATTCTGTTTTTCTTCTATGGTAGAAACTTTTGATTCAAACTTAGAAGACAAAGATCTTAGAACCTTTTCAACCAAAACAACTTCTTTTATTTCTTCATCCAAGTTTTTCATACAATTAACAATTTCATCTATACGTAGGAAATAGTTAGTCACACTTTCATCATTGTGCATTCTGAGATTTTCATATTGAATTATGAGAGTTTGTAGTTTTGCTCGTTTTACCTGATCATCTCCTTCATAGCTCAGAACGATTTTGTCCCATATTTCTTTTGCGGTTTTCAGTTGCATAACCTTGATGAATTCTAATTGAGATAGACTCCCTAATAGAGTGTTGACAACCTTTTCATTTGTTTCATACTGCTTCTTACCAGTCGTATCTGTAGGAGTTGCTGATGGAAATGTGTATCCCGTTTCCACGATATCCCAGACTTCTGTACCAAGAGATTGAAGATAGGCTGTGATTCTTACCTTCCAATAGACAAAGTTGCTCCCATCAAAAATTGGTGGCCTAATCGATGCCTCTTTTTCGTAGTTGCTCATGATGATAGATCTTCCTTCAAGCGATCAAGATTCTTCTGAAGGACCTGCTCTAATACCAATTGTTGTAAATAATAATGAGAGGGGGGGTGAATCAGTATTATCAAATCAATAAAAAATTTTCATTTCCATATTCAGATTCATATACACTACTTCAGTTAAGGAAAACTGCATGTATAGGCAACTGTGTGTAATGCAACAAGCGTATATCCAATAAACTTATAATTCAGTTAGTTGCTTCTTAATGAGTGCATCAGAACATTATTAACAGTAAACAGGAGCAGTAAAGCAGAACAATCACACACATAAGAAATAAACATGGACACCAAGATGTAAGGTGGAAACCCAATGTGGGTGAAAACCACCTGCTGCAATTCGTCTCTATCTTGTTTTAATTAGAAACTTATTTTTACAATGTTTCTGTACTGGTGCAATCTTATACCAGTATGCACGCTGCTACCTGCAGAAGGCTACAACCTTCTCTTGTTCTCCAGCTTCTCCTGGAAGGGAGCTACAACCGCCTGAACCATTTAGAGCATCCCTTACTGTATTTCTACCTCCAAACACCGCGCAAGCTAAATATTCAATTACATAAGAAATAGGAGTGAAATAGGCAAAGAAGACTAAAGGGCAGACTTAAAAAATATTACACCCACATCTATTGTATCAGGTCCGTAGTATAATCGCAATCGACACTCAAGGCTTCCAGGGGTCCTTTATACATCGAGACCATGGCATCACGAATGGCCGACGGGTGATCCTCCACTGGACGCGATATTATATTAACCCCATCTACAGTGTTGCATTGGGTCCGCATGTATATGTATCACAATTGGGGGTTGCCCTTGTCGGAGGGTTGATTTGATATCGTAATCACTATCGGCGATCGCAATGGACCCCTTAGCACATTGTAACTTGTCTCCTGAAGTGTTGATGCGATATACATCGACAATTGCAAATCGCAAGGATTCAGGGCTCAACGTTAACGCAGACAAATCACTTATAGCGATGTGATATTATGTGTCGGACCCTATACAACTCAACACTCCTATGTATAAAGTTTCAAGTCCATTTTCCAAATATACTAAGTGTTTAGCGTGATTTCTCTGTGTAAAAGGCATTTGGCAATAAACAAATAAATACACATGGGTGATGCTATATGGGTTCTACGGGCTCAATAGCATAAACGGATATCTATATCTATATCTATTATCTATATCTATATATATATATATATATATATATATATATATATATATATATATATATATTATATATATATATATAATATATATATATATATATATATATGAGTTTTGCTCTTGATAGTGTATTCTGCCTGCATATACACTATAATCCTCCCGACGGCTTCCCGATAATGTATTCTGTGGCATATATGGCCCCAAAACACTGTTTAAATGTCACACACACACACAACACATATATATTATATATATATATATATAGATGCGCTTCGATATGTATATATATGCGCTTCGATATGCTCTCCGCTGGCTCTGTTTGCTCCTCTAATATTGCCATATTGACATCAATGACAATCTATGTCCAATAGAGGGTGCAATTTTGAACAACAAAGGGTCTCCCATCAAGGCTTCAAAGTGCTCTCATTCACTCTTGGCCTTAATGGGCTCACTTTTCAACTGAAATTTTTCTAAGTGTGGATGATTGGTCAGGGAATGAACAAGATGAGTTATGCACATAAAACCAAGTGCAACACATACTAACTCATCGAGAAAACTTAAAAAACACAACCAACAATGAATATACATCAAAATGCCACTTTATGCACATTCCCCAAATATAAACAGTGAAGTGTGTGCGACTGTGACCCAAAAGTGTTGTTTTACAACAAGAAAGGTGTTTTGACCATGAATTGCATATAAGGATATTGAAATCAATGCAATGACACTTGAGGACACTCAAGAACACTTAAAAAATATGAATCAACATAAAATGACACTTGACAACCAAGGTGATACTGGATACGATAATGAGGTAGGCTCCAACATTCAAATGTAGTGAAAGTTTGGAGGGTGTTGTAGCAACGACAACACTTGGAGATACACTAGGCGAGCTTCAACTTCTCTATCTAGGAATAAATTTTAGGTTTAGGCCTTCAATAAGTATTGATTGCCTCAAGTTCTCATTTTTGACTCATGTTTACACATAACATCTTACTTTTCTCTCCTTGACTGAACACACATAAAGATACACCATATCACAACAAATTCAATCTGGGATGGGTAATGTGTGCGATGAGTTTATGATATTTGGAATAAGAGTTTTTCATGTCTAGTGTTTCTTCACTTCTAGTAGGCCTGGAAAGTACCCCGGTGGAGTCACTTTAGAGGCATAAACATTGCTTCGCTGTCAGCGAGCGTCGACAGTAGCCTAGAAAAGTCACTTGCTTCACCTCCCTGTAGAGGAATCCTTTCTCTTATTTCATCCTTTATTTATTTATTTGGTAGAACTATGCATTTGAATTTATTGTTCTTCTAATGGGCAGAAGAGAGATCCCCACTTATTGAGAGTAGAGGTGGATTCCCCTTCAAATAAGTATTTTAAAACCTATGAAGCCTTCAAAACACTAAACCTAGTCATGATGTTCTATTGTATAAAATAAATGACTTCCTCATCATTTAGTTTTCTAAGCAAAACCACCACTTGAAATAATATGTAGTTATGAGGATATATCAGTTCTAGTTTGACGAGTATGGAAGAATCTCTCTGATAACATCAATGCCCCATTGTTAGAATGGTTCTTCGACTGCTACTAGGAGTAGTGGGGTGGCTAACCTTCAATCATGACTGATACATTTCTGACAAGCTTGGAACTTAGAGACATAGGCATGAGCATACATAAAAAGAGTGGGTCAATAATAACAAGCCCTCATGACTTTGCATGCTTTGGTGTCAACCATACAGTGACCACATGCCAGTCCATCATGTAGATCCTTCAAAACATTCAACATATCTTGCGGCTCAAGGGAACTTAATAGAACTCCATTATGGTGCTTCTGGAAATGTACTCCATGGACTAGTTGGTATGATATATCCTTCAAGTAGATTTCCCTTTTTTGTTCACTTGATAAGTGCAAGGGAAAGGTGATAGGTTCTAGAAACTACCATAACTTTGGATACCAGGGAATTGTGGACGTGGACTAAGGAATGTGATCAATATTGTACATTTCAATTTCCTGCTCCCATCTTGAGAGATCTCTTTGGGGAGCATCCTTTACTTCAACAGCTAGTCTGCATCGGCTACGACCCTTTATAATATGAACTGGTTTGAACTCTAGATCATATTTTTGAACACAAGTCACCCAATTATCCCTCTTCTCACCCAACACTTGTTTCATAAGGAACATTATTATTATTACGTGAGGTACAAATATAGTGGTGTGATCTTTCAACTCTTCACTTCTTTATATACTGCATACACTTGTTTATCAATGGAAAGATAATTTAATTGTTGTCCCTATAGACTAACACTCATAAAAGAGATAGGCTGCTCATTTCCTTCATTGGCCTTTGGAGTTAATACAACATCAATCGATAAATCTGAAGAAAATGTATAGAGCAAGAAACACTTACTGTAATATGGACTGAAAATTTTAGGTGCATCGACAATAGTCTGTTTAATCCAAGAAAAAGTGTCTTTCTCCTGTTTGTCCCACTTATAAACTCTATCTTTCTTAACCATCTCTTGTATGGGTTTGACTATCTGTGCATAATCAGAGATGAATTTTTTGAGGAACTGATTTTCCTTAAGAAAGAATGCATGACTTTCTTATTCACTAGTAACAGGATCTGTGTGATAGCCTTGACCCTCTCGGGGTCAATCTTGATACCACTCTTTGTTATGATGTGCCCTAGAGGGTCCCTCGGGATACACCAAAGACACTCTTCTTGAGATTCCGAAAAATTATGTACTTTAGGCACCACTCGAATATCTACTTTAGATGATGTACATGATCCAACATTTTCTTAGGAAATATAGTGACATCATCTAAGTAGACAACATCCTGATCTAGAAGGTCACGAAAGGCGTTGTACATCACTCTTTCAATTGTTGCACCAACATTGATTAATCCAAATGAAATTCTCTTGAATGTGAACATTCTGTATTTAGTCTGAAAGTAGTCTTCAACCTGTCTTGTTCCAGTATGAGCACTTGATTATAGCCTGAAAATATGTCTAGTAGCAAAAAAATTTCAGACCCATATATTATCACGAGTATCTGCTCCATGGATGGCATTGGCTAGTTGTCCTTATCAGAATCCTGGTTAAGCATTCAGAAATAAACGCATAGTGATATTTCGCAAGAATTCTTTCTTACTAAGACCAAGTTGGACACCCACATGGAATGTCTGAATTTAAAGATTATCTGAGCATCTAGCATTTTTTTCAAATCCTTCTGAATAAGGGTCTCAAGTGTTAGATGAAATTTTCATAGCTTCTACTGGAATGGTTTCATCCCTTATTTTATAGGAATCACGTGCTGGATGATGTGGGTATCATGTCTTTAAATCATCGTATCTCCAAGTGAATACATCGTGGTACTGCTTGAATAGAATAGTAAATTCTAGTCGCTAATGTAGGTAACAACAAGAGCCGAGAATGACATACTTCGAAAACATACCTTAGCCATTGAATAATTATATCCCTATAATTTTTTGTTCGGTTTTTGTTATATTATTTCCATGACCTACCTATGGTTTTGTCGACGGGGTTTTCACATGTTTTTGGACATGATGGTTTTTTGCCCATGGTATTTTGTAGCTCTGGTCAAGGGAGCTATGATTATGTTCTAATCGAGGGGTAATGGATTGGGGTTTTATGAATGCTTTGACATGTATATATATGTATTGTAACATTGAAAGGAACATAATGAAAAGTTAATCTGGTAGTCTCGTTTTTGGGATCCAGGGTAAAATATCTGTGTATTTGTTTTTATATTCTCGTCATTATTTATTTTCTATTTTTAGAATTCATCAGTAGGTAATTTATGTATATGGTTAAAAACTATAGTTTTGTATCAGATCTGTTTCAACTTCAAGGGGATGCCTTTGCTATTGAGGGGCTTTTCTCGGGCCTATGGAAGACCCTGTTCAATCAGAGATCTATAGGATCAATTCTTGTAGTGAAAGAAGATGGAAAATAGTGGAAAGATAGGGATTGACAAATTTAATGGTCATAGTTTTGAGTTGTGGAAACTTGATATGAGGATCTGCTTGTAGATCAAGATTAGTGGATCACAGTAGATTCAGGTACTAAACCAACGAAAATGTTAGATGAAGACTGGGTGAAGTTGGATCAGAAAGAAAAGAGCACAATAAGGTTGTTTATCTTAGATTCAGTATTGTTGAATGTATCAGGGGAATCTATGACAAGTCTTTATGGGAAAAGTTAGGGACTTTTTACTAATCTAAGTCTCTGGTGAACAAATTCTTCCTACAGAAAAAAAAAATTTAGAACCTAAGGATGAAGGATGGAGACTCAGTGACAGAGAACCTAAACACATTTAATAATGTGGTAACCTATTTATTGTATGTTAACATTAAAATTTCAGATGAAGATAAGCGCATCCGTTTATTGTGTTCTCTACCAAATTCATGGGATAGTTCAGTTGTTGCAATAGGTAGCAATACAACTAAAGTTTGGTGAAATAGTCTCATTCTTGCTATTAGAGGATATGAGGTGGAAAAATATGGAGGGTTAGAATGGAGATACCTTGTTTGTATGAGGACAGTTAGAAAACAAAAACAAAAATATTTCCTTGAGTGGGAAATCTAAATCTAGAGGGAGATCTAAATATCCAGGAAAACTTGTAAATGTGTGCTAGAAATGTGAGAAGGAAGGGCACTTCAAAAAGGACTGTAGATCTAAAGCTCCTGAGAAAGGAAAGGAATTTGTTGATGTTCCTTCTGCAGAGGCAAAAACCACCTCATATGAAGGTGGGGATGTGTACTTGGATTCTTCTTCAAGTACACATGTAGATCATGAAGCATGGTTGATTGAATTAGGTGCATCCTTTCACTTCACTCCCCATAGGGAGTTGTTCTACGAGTATGATAAATATGATGGTGGTTATGTATTCTTATGGGATGAATGGAAGGCTAGAATCATCAAACATGGAAAATTCAAGTTGAGGTTGCAAGGTGCAAGGATTAAAACAATTTTGGGTGTTTTTCATATTCCAGTATTGGCCAGAAATCTGATTTATGTAAGCAAGATGGATGATTCAGGTGTAAAATTAGTGTTCCAGAAATATACCTACAAGATTTTTCGGGGAGAACTAGTATTGATATGGGGAGTTCGGATTGGAACTATGTACACGCTTCTGGGTAGTACTTTTATTGATGGGTACAATAGTTTTGTGGTTCCTGAAAGTAGAACATAAAATCTAGTCATCTCTGGAGAAAAGACCATGCTATGGCATCAAAGGCTTGGACATATTGGAGATAAGGGCCTTCAAATACTTCATGGTAATGGTATGGTAGAAGGTATGTTTAATTTATCTATGGATTTCAATTTATGTGAGTACTATGTATATAGGAAGCAGAATAAGGTGAGTTTCCCCCCTACTGCTAAGAGGGTGAAAGGGATATTAAAGCTTGTGCAAAGTGATGTGTTTGGACTTGTATCGATTCCATCACTTGGTAAGTCTATGTACTATGTATAATTTATAGACGACTTCTCAAGGGATACGTGGATATATTTCCTCAAGAATAAATCTGAAGTCTTTGATAGGTTTAAATAATTTAAGGCTTTGGTAGAAAACCAGACAAAGAAGAAGACAAAGGTATTGAGGACGAATAATGGTGGAGAGTTCTGCAATAAGGAATTTGAAGATTTTTGTGAGAAGTGTGGTATAGCACATCAAAAGACTAGTCCATACACACGCCAACAAAATAGAGTTGTAGAAAGAATGAACAAGACATTGATGAAAAAGGAAAGAAGCATGCTCACCGGTGCCGAGTTAGGACAAGAATTTTGGGGAGAGGTGGTGGAGACTAAATGTTACTTGGTTAATATATCACCTTCATCAACGTTGGAGGATAAGACTCCACATGAGGTATGGACTGGTAAGAAACCCTCTCTTTCACATCTGAGGGTATTTGGCTGTGATGCATATGTACATGTTCCAGAAGATAAAAGAGCCAAGTTGGATAATAGATATGAAAGGTGCATATTTATTGGGTATTAGGATGGTTCAAAAGGTTATAAGATCTTGAACCCAGAAATAAGGAAGGTTGGGTACAACTGAGATGTGGTATTTAGAGAGGTGAAAAATGTTATTAAACATGAAGTCCTACCAAAGGAACCTGAGAAGACAGAGTTTGAGCTAAAGGACAAAGAATCAAACTCTACAACAAAACAAGAATCAGAAGATGAAGAGCCACGAACTCGAGCTGTGAGAAGATCACATCAAGAAAGAATGCAACTAGAGAGGTATAGTCCATCATCTTTTTGTTCAAATTTTTCTTTATCTATTGCTGATGATGATCCCAGAACTTTTGGGAAGGTAGTAGATTCATAGGATGGAAAACTCTAGATAGAGGCCATGGTTTATGAAATGGAATATTTGGACAAAAATGAGCCTTGGGATCTCATGGAGTTACCAGCTAGAACGAAACCCATTGGAATAAAATGGGTGTTTAAGAAGAATATGAGTGTAGAAGACAAGGTGGATAAATACAAATCCTAGTTGGTATCAAAAGGTTATTCCTAGGTGTGAGGAATTGATTTTCGTGATATTTTTTCTCCTGTTGTCAAGGTAGCTTCTATTAGATTACTTGTATACATTGTTGCATCTTTTTATTTTGAGGTAGAACAAATCAATGTGAAGACAAAATTTCTTCAAGGGGATCAGGAAGAAGAGATCTACATGAAGCAATCTGAAGGCTTTGCGGTGAAGGGAAAGAAAGAAATGGTATGCAGATTAAGAAGGTTTATGTATGGGTTCAAATAGTCACCAAGGATGTGGTATCATAAATTTGATACATATAAATGGGGACTTGGCTTCACTAGTAGAAAAGCGGGCCACTGTGTGTATTTTAAATTAATTGGTGACCATGTTTGTTATTTGGTCTTATATGTGGATGATATGTTGCTAATTGAAAATGAAAAAGAAATTATCTAGGATTTGAAGACCCAATTGTCCTCCAAATTCGTCGTGAAGGATCTTGGTGCTGCAAAATATATTTTGGGAATGGAATTAAATGAGATCAAGAAAAAAGGAAGATTTGGTTAAACTAGAGCAAGTATGTCAAGACAATACTGCAAAAATTTAATATGTAGGATAGTAAACCAATGAAGGTTCCTATTCCTGTAGGTGTAAATTTATTTGTTTAAAAGTGTCCTAAGACAAAAGAAGAGGAAGAGGACATGTCTCGTGTTCCATACGCAACTGTAGTCAGTATGCTGATATATGAAATGGTCTTTACTAGACTAGACATTGCACATGCAGTGGAAGCATTGAGTAGGTTTATGTCAAAACTGGGGAAGGAGAATCAAACAATAGTGAAGCAGGTTTGCAAGTATTTGTATGGCATTGGTGATTATGGTATTTGCTACCAAGGAATATCAAGATTGCACAGAGTTTTCGACATTCATGGATTTGTTGATGCAAACTAGCTTGGAGATCTAGATCATAGAAGATCTACAAGTGGGTATGTGCTTAACCTATTTGGAGGTGCAGTCAGTTGGATGAGCAAGAGACAGTTTGTAGTGGCACTTTCAAACAAAGAGGCAGAACAGATGGTAGCCACTCATGCAAGCAAGGAAGCAGTATGGGCAGAGATTGTGTTCAAGTATTGGGTTACTACAATGAGCTATAAGGATAGACTGTGACAACCAAAGTGAAGTTTTTTTGGCAAAGAACTATGCTTATCATTCAAAGACAAATGAAATTGATTTTTACTATCACTTTGTGAGGGGTATGGTTGAAGACAAAAAGGTGTTGCTAGTAAAGGTGGACACTTTTAAGAATGTTGCAGATGCATAAACGATGTCTATAAGCACTGAGGAGTTTTCTTGGTGTAGAGAAATAATGGGCATTGCAAGGCTAGACCAATGAATAAGCTCTCTTGTGACCCCCTATGTGGAAAATAAAACAACAAGTTGGATAATTTCGGGTGTGTGGTATATTCTTTCCATGATTAGTTGTACACACATGGGCACGTCATCCCCCCTATTCGTTGCACTCAGATAAATAGGGTGGTCACATCGGGGTGCAGCCCCCCCTGTTCGGGGGTTTTAGGGGGCTGGTAGCCCCCATACTCGATGTCCAGGAAAATGCCTTGAGATTTTTTTTTTGGATCCTATATTAGGTGGGAAGACCTACCTATTTTTTTGTGCATGGGTTTTGCACATGGTTTTGGGCACAATGGTTTTTCTCCCAAGGTATTTTGTAGATCAGGCCATGGGAACTACGGTTATCTTCTAATCCAAGGTTAATGGATTAGGGTTTATGAATGCTTCGACATGTATATACATGTATTATAAAATTCAAAGGAACATAATGAAAAATCAATTTGGTAGTCTCGGTTTTGGGATCCAACGGAAAATCTTTATGTATATGTTTTTATATTCTTGTCATTGTTTATTTTCTAATTTTAGAATTCATCTGCAGGCAATTTATGTATAGGGTTAAAACCTATAGTTTTACTATTTAATTTTATAAGGAAAAGTTTGTTCAATAAATCCCTAAAGGGTAAACACTTTATTGAATCTTGAAGACAAAACAAAAATAATAGACTAATATATTTTGGATTAATGAAGAGCAAAAACACTTTAGCTTAATGGATATTTTATCTAAGAAAGTGATAACATGATTCCCTTAGCCATATTAAAATTTTGTCTAAGTATTTATGGAACTACATTCATTGTAGGTAAAAAATTTCCATAATATAATGTTGGAGAGAGTAAGACACATAAAGCAATTGATTTTCTTTATTCTCAAGGTGACTCACATCCACAAGTTGTAAAAGGATAGGTTCTTGTTCTACATGGGATATGAGCATACATTTCTCTTTTCTTTCTTAGCCAATGACCAAACTTGCTAGCCAACCATTTCCTTTACTACCTACCCTTCCCTTCCTCATCTGTCGCTAACCTCGTACCTACCTCTCCCACCTATAATTCCTTTTTTCATCCATTACTTTCTTTGTATTTTTCACCATTAATTTTAGGGATAGAAAAAATATTTAATTTCAATATTTGCAACCAAAATAAAAATACTTGGTGGCAAAGAAAATCTTATGGTGAGTTTGTAAGGCATTATCACATGCACAATTGATAGAGGAAGGAATAATATGTAAAATACAAGGGATTGTAAATAGTAGTCCATCTATAAAGACGACACACCTATGTTATTATAGTCATTTATTTCATTTGGATAGTACGGTGACATGCTAATTCCTTTGGTTTTTGTGGTTAGAAAGATAGCAGAAAATAATTGATTCTAAGCAAAATTAAAATCAAATAGTCCCCCTTTTTGTGTCAAACCATAAAACCACAAAAATAACCATAATTCCATTGCATTAAAAATAAAATAAAATTCATAATTAAAACAAATATGAACCTATATAAGAAACCAAGCTTTAAATGTAAATGCTTAGTCTTTATTTTCAACAAGCTTTATAAGAAACCAAGCTTTAAATGTAAATGCTTAGTCTTTATTTTCAACAAGCTTTAAATGTAAATTCTTAGTATTTATTTTCAACAATTTTATAGTTACAATGTGGTCACAAGGATCTCTGGGCCATTTATAAACTTTCATAGAAAGTATCTTCCTCCTTCTCCTTTTTCAATTTACCAAAATGGTCTTTGTGACTCAAATTTCTAAGGGATATATGTAGCATTGGGTTGTAGGGAAGGTCAGAAATCGTGTCCCTTCGTTTCTTAATGTTGTCAAATTTCTTTATAGTAGTTCACATTTTTTCTCAATTTATTTTGTTTAATTTCTTAAAGATTGCATTATTATTTCTTTTCTTCTATGTTTTTCAACCCTCAATTTTATCAAAATCTTATCTATGTTGAGTCTCATAAACATTTGTTTTTTTCTTTCAATATTCTTGGGATCTATGATTGCTATAAATATGGAATCTCAATCTTGCATTAAATCAAACTAGAAAGCACAATATCCTCTTTCACATAATGGTTTTGAATTCATCATTTCAAATGGACCAAATAGAGGTAGCTTGAATTCATTATTTCAAATGGATGAAATAGAAGTTGGCTACCTAGATCTCCTTTTGGTTCACAAAAATTTGTTACTCACTTGTCAACTAATGGAATTCATTATTTCAAATGGATCAAATAGAAGCTAACTACCTAGATCTCCATTTAGTTCACAAAATATTGTGTCTCACTTGTCAAATAAGGTTTTCCTGAGACACAAAACTATAATTTTCTTAGCAATGCCATTTTGAATGTGGAAATTAAGAATTATTTAAACTTCTTAACAACTTCAATTATTTCTTAAACAAAATACAATTATTCTTTTCCCTTTAAGGATGCCAAGGCCTTCATGGCTACACATTCAAATTCATTCTCAAAAGTATTCAAAGGTTAGCAAAAGAAAACGCCTCCTTGATTTTTGCCATACATTTCCCCTTTTTCAATGACAATTGTGCCAAAAAAAAAAAATGCAATTGTAAAGATTTACATATCCATGAAAATAAAGATATATGGAATACTCCATTTAATTTGTATCTTTAAAAAAAATTTACTTCTAAATTATATAATACCATTATTTCTATATTTTTAAATGATATATATGCTATGATCTAACTTACAACTTAATGAATTAATGCATTAAAAAATATTTACATTATGAGTGGAGACGCATGCCTGGGGAATCCCATACGCACGTATCGTCGTCCCATAAAGAAGCCCCAAACTTATTATTATGCCCGCTAACTTTCCATCCAAAAGGAGATTTATCTTTATGCTGGATTTCTTTAACTGCATGTTGCCTTTGGTGTCGGCAAAAAAATATATTGCGATTGGATATTTGCACTCAATAATTTCCGTATTGCTTATAATATTCCTCATTAAAAATGGCATAGGATCTTCTCATATGATCTTCGACAGGCTTTTGTTTCGTTTGGAGGAAGAGATTTTTCAGTCTGATAACAGATTCCAACTCATTTCTTTAGGTTGTTGATCTGGATACGGTTCCGGATTTTGTACTCAGATGGAAAGCCAGGACTGATAGAATACTAATCTTGTGCAGACGATCGCGTACCCACTCGCTGGCTTGCAAATTGCAAACTTTTCGTAATTTTCAAATGCTGATTAAGGTTTAATTAAAGGTCCTTGTTCATTGCGTTCACCATTTCCTGTAATAACTACCTCACCAACAAATTTTATGTCGAATGTGTATCGGGTAATTCTAATCCATCTCTACCAAAGGAAAATCTTCGTGTATGTTTTTTCATGCTCAATATCTAGGGTTTTATTCACTGGAAATTTGACGTTCTGTTGTGCAGGGAAAACCATAGTGTCAGAACTACTGGAAGCTGTAAATTACGTTGGCCATCTACAGCGAAAAATAGAAGACATTTCAGCCGAAAGAGAGCAAAATGCAATTAACTCTGATCGAAATGCAAAACGTTTCTTCCAAGAAATTTTGCAATAGAACTCCGCTGTATGGAGGGTCGAATCGGGAACGCCCTGTAGAGAAAATAAATTATGTGGGTACGGGTGTTCAGATCTAGACGAACACTTTGGAAGATGAGATTGTGTGTATTTCTATTGACCTTAGAAGAAGGTGGGCTTGAAGTTGTGAGTGCTGCTTCATCTGGCTTTAACCAGACTTTACCACACCGTACATGCCAAGGTAATCTCTTATACTCGTTGTTGTCAGTGGTAACATTATTCTTTCTTCTGTGGATAAGATAATCTTAGCTATTAAAAAAAATAAATGGAAACCATTTATTCTGCTAAAAATCCAAGGCTCAGAGAAGTCATGGTTTTATCCACACCTTTTGCAATGCTAAAATTCGAAAGTTTTCAAAGAATTCCAGCTTTTTTCGTAGATAAATAGTAGGACGCCTGCATTCTATTAAGGTTACACAAATTTTACATCGACATCTCCCTCGCCGAAGTATAAAAACACCTGCTTCTCTTCCTGCACACTTTTTAACGATGTAGGTGTTTCGTATGTATACTTTTAACATCCACACCCTTTAACATAATGTTTAGCCTTTGATAAGTACATACCACACCAAGAATCAGGATCCAATGAGCTTTAATCAGGATCCAATCACCACAAAAGCTCGAGCATAATGCTTTCGGCGGCATAAATGAATGTTTCTAAAGGTCTGTGTAGCCTATATTATGCGTCTATAGTAAATAACAGATTTGCCGGAAATGATTGCTTGATAAACCGAATCAGAGTCGTTGGAAGTGAATATCGAGTGATAGAATTATTCAAGGTTATAGAGGTGTTTAAAAATGCATATTGGTTGATACTATTTGCTGAAGGTTTTAACTTTGACTAAGTTGTCATGAATTTCTTGGTCCAAGACCCTCTATTAGCATCACTCAAGGTGCGATGAACTAGTTGATTTGAGAATTGATTTTTTACATACTTTTTCAGAAATGCATTTTTTTAAGCTTAATTATAGCCGAAGGTTTTACAACCATAGCTTTTGTGAAGGACTTTATTAAAATATCAATGACTTTGATTATTAATACTCTATAACAAACCTCACACAACAATATCTTGTATTAGTTGTATCAATTGATTAATGAGGAGAAGCTTCACATAGTTCTTAACTATTATAATGAGCAAAGGGTTTTCAACTAGTCGCAGTTCTTAACTATTATAATGAGCAAAGGGTTTTCAACTAGTTGTAGTTCATTGTGATTGTAATTATATACAATCCATTTTATAAAGAGAAATTCTATCTCACTCAATGGTTTGTGAATCTACTTTAATAGAAATTCTATCTCACTCAATGGGTTGTGAATTTACTTTAATGCATCAGTTTCCTTTTTTTCAAAATGTAAACTACCTTGTTCCTTTTATAGGATGAGACCTTCATTGTGATTGTTATTATATACAATCCATTTTATAAAGAGAAATTCGATCTCACTCACTGGGTTGTGAATCTACTTTAATGCACTGTTTTTATTTTTTTTCAAAAGGTAAACTACGTTGTTCTTTTTATAGAATGAGATTTTGGGTCAAGAATTAAGATAAAAGAACATAACTGAATTTTTTGTTTTATCATATTCCCCTCTTGTTCATAGTTTTACTACAATATTTATACTAAAATAATAAGTACGCTTGATGTATTGAACCATCCTTTTGTATTCTTAAAGTGGATCTCTCCATTAGTCAGTCACACTTATAAAAATGGGAAATATGAGGTTCAATATGAATTACATAAATAAAGATACAAGGAAGCTTCGTGTAAAGGGTAGCATTTATTTTTGAAGAATCATATAGTCTATAATTTTTAATTTTTAATTTTTGTATTATTTTCATTGTTTATTTAGGTTGAGAAAGGAAATCATCACTATTTTGTTCTAAGGCTTAGATGCCTAGAATTAAATGTAATAAACTAAGGTTGGTCATTTTAAATATCTTTTTTAACTATTTCTAAACATAAAACTAGATCGTCATTATCAAGGAAAAAATCATCAAAATTATGAGATAATGAGTCTCAGTACAACAAAAAAGTTGAAGATCACTTTATCATAAGCTATCATCATTATCTATTAATGAGGTGTTTTCATTATCCACTAATGAGTTTTCAAATAGATCTAGGTGTGGAGGTGGTTAATTACATGCTCTATATATTTACATTATGAGATCAATATAGACACAATTATTTGGTCGAGCAAATATCTCAACCAAGCTCCAATCAAGGAAAATAACTAGTTGGAGAGAATAACTCAATCCAACTAGGCTTCAATAACCTCCTAACTAATAGGAACATAGTTCTTCTCATAGAGAATATAACTTTACTTGAAAAATAATTCAGTAGTTAAATATATAATAAAACCATAAGATATGTGAGAGTTATACAGTGTAACACTTCACCTTAAAATTCACTTGTCTTAATTTACATCAATCGACATCTTCATTTACATATTTACTAGGTTACATGCTTCACCACAAATTGAAAAGCCCTGTGATTAGCAATGCCTACCTCTGGTCCTTTCTTGTGCATTCACTATATACCTCAATCATGCAAACATCACCAAATTATTGGTGTCCGTATAAATAAACAATCATCAACAATAATGCATTGGTACCTAACTATTAAAACCATTGGTTAACTAAGATGTCCTTTCACATACATGGTTCATTCAACTTTTTGGTGAAATCCCCCTAAATGTAAAACTTCACCTCTCAGAGTCTACAATCTATGCATGGTCCACTCTTCAAAGCATTGAAGGACTTCCTAACATAGCCTACTAAACTAAACTAGGAAAATTCATTACCAGGGACATATGGTAAAGGGGTGCACATTCTTCTCTAGGTCTTACAATAGTATGCCTTTTACAAGTTACATAGATATAGGTACAACAGACACTCCAACTCATGTTCATACAATATACAAACTACTTCAAGGACCATCACATAAATTCAAAAATAACATATAGAATTGCTGTAACTTGTGTGAATCACTTTAAAACATGGTCATGAGCACATTTTATTTGAAAGACACCAATCAAAATGTTTCCTCTATTTGTCCATCATTTAATTTTTCTTGTTTCTATTCCAACAAATATCTTATATTTCCTTACTTTTTATTGTCATAACCAATGTCCTATGTTTCCATAATCCCTGCACAAGCACTTTCAAATGCAACTCTTATACCAAACTCCAAATATCTCTCTAATATATCCAAGACTTCTCTATACTCCTTATTGTAAACTTATCATTCCAAAAGATTATACATGGAACCAAAACTTGGTTTCTCAAATGAGAACACTGTATTCCATTTTCAACTCAAAAATTATCCATGCTCCTCCTTTCACCTAAAGAATTATCATCATCTACTAGTTGGAAAACAATCATACCAATGATAGCTCAAATTGATTCAGAACCTATTGTACTCCATTTCCTAACATCAATATGACCATGAAGATTGATTAATTGACCATCCTATGGACTTACTTCCATCTACCAAGATACATGGGTGCCATCACTATAGGAAAGTAGCCTAGATACACGATGTATCCATCTTAGTCTTGCATTCGATTTGCACCTACCAATCAAGCCTTATAGTGCACCATTCGACAAACAGTTCATGGAGCAAAAGCTCATAGCTAGAACACCCTTTGAACTATGACATGTTTTACTATGCAGACTCAAGAATGAGTTTTACATTTAAAAAGTTTGCAAGAGTACTACATGCATCAATAAGATTTATTAAGAGATGACAAGAATAACATTTTGTTTCACACTTACATATTGAACATCTCCATATTCATATTGGTTCAATCTTCATCTTAGTTTTAGTGATTATCTTTGGTCTCCATGTTTGACCTATTATTTGTTATGGTGACAAATTCTAACAAAATAACTCCACATTAAAATTTCTAATGTCAATATATACATTAACTTTGATTCCAAGATATAAACTTTAACATTACCTAGATTACCAATTTTCTTTACCACAATTGTATTAGACATCTTGCCAAGACTCTTCTTTACCTTGAAAATCAAGTTTCTTTGAAATTTTCACATGCCACTATTGGATCCTTAATTCTAGAATCCTTCAATCTCAATTTATAATCTAAAAATATAGATTACCGTCTATTAAGTATGAACTATACGAAATACCATCATAGACAACACTGCAAGACCCTTTCCCTTTGGCCTATTTGTTCTAAAATTATTAGGTATTTCTATGAAATTCCATAGTCCAAGTTATAAACATCCATTTCTGGCTTTTAGATAACACTGTTGTATGTGTCACTGCCACTCTTACATGCCACTAACAAGAAAACATGCTTAATTCCTCAAGCATTCACATTCCACCAGATCAATTGTATGCAATTTTTGTTTCATCCATCTCCACAGTAGCTTTTGAACCTTATTTCAAATACTTTCCATGTCTTTAAAAATTTTGTCTAGTGGCTCACCACCTCTCTCCAGACATCCATTTCCATCATAGTTGTCATCTTGGATTTGAAGACAAGTTTCACTCCATCAGGTTGGATTTTGAGTTCACCTTTCTAACCCTTGATAAAGCACGTGTGGTCGAAATGGCCTCAACAACTAGAAACTACAGAAGTTGTACAATATGATGCATAGGATATGCTAAACTATAAGCAAATAAACTCGGCACATTCCCAGTAGAATTACCTACCTCCACATCTTGACTGTAATAAGGAAGTGGAGACTCTCTAATTTTAACAAATCCATCACTTTGTGGACGCATAGAGTCTGCAGAGATGCCTGATCCCATTTATATAAGATCAAAACACAGACAAATAAAATCTTAAGTACAAGACTCGATCCCATGATTTGAAATTGGAAGACGCTTGATGCACAACTTTATCAAGGAAAGACATTGGCATCATTATAAGAGATATTCTCAATCCTCAATCATCTCACTGCTGCAATGTGCCAACCTCTCCAAGGCTTGGCAACATGAAGATAAATGAGTCAACATTGATTTAGTGCAATCAACATCGACTCCTCTAAATTCTTACACTCTCCTGATGTAAGGCAATAATGGAGACAATTCTCCTTTCTACTTTGGGTGCTGCAGACCCACATCAACCATTAGTTCTATTTTCTCCATAGAATGATGGCTTATCTCATTTTGGGTAGCAATGAATTCAATTACGACTAATGGAAAAATACATCAATAAACAATTAATTGTGCTCTCCATGTTGTGAGCCCTCCCATGCTTTGATACCACATTAAAATATCATTAAAATGGAAGACTAAAGATTACTACACATAAATTTATGAAGAAATATATAATTGTATAAATATAAACACAATTTAAATATTATTTTAAGATAAGACTTTTTAAACACAATTATTTGATTAAGAAAATATCTTAATCAAACACCAATCTAAAAAATAATTATCCAGAGAGAATTTTTTAAACCAACTTCTTTTCACTATTATGAACATACACTTCATAGAGATTGGAATTCTATTTGACCAATAATTTAATAACTAAATATATGATGAAACAAATCAGTCGTAAGTCAAAGGTTTTCATCAAGGTTTCATTAGTGTAAGTCAAGGTTCTATGAGCTTAAGTACGATTGGCAGAACTTTGAAGTTGGTAGAACCATGAGCAATTAGGCTACTAATATAAACAGTGTTATAGGGTCATTAATGAGCTAGGTAGTATATGTTACTTATTATATTTAAGTAAGTACAAAATCGAAGATGTGACATATAGCCCTATAACATTGCATATAAGGCAATATGTATATGTGTGGTGTCTGATATTGTATATATTGCAATATGTATAAGTGTGGTGTCTGATATTGTATATATCGCAATATGTATATGTGTGGTGACATCAGGTACAGGTAGTCTATATAATGGATGCTTTTGTCTAGTGAGGCCACAAATTTGGCCTATGGCTCTCCTTTTTTTTAAGTCATTCATGTGAATGTTTGGATAGGGTTTTTCATAATGGAAATGGATTCAACACCATCAAAATCTTGATGGACACCCAAAATTCTAAAAATTAACAACTATAACCCCAATATCCAAAATTTTGTACTGAATTTTATTAAAACAACACTTAAATTTCCACTATTTAGCCTTAGTAATCTCCTCTATGAACAGGAGGTGCCCTCATAATGATCTCGTTCGTGGTCAATAGTCTCACCTTCTATGGATTCAATTAATGATCTCGAAATTCAGAGCTATTGCTTTCCATTTACTGCTGGATTGACACTCCCACACCAGACTGAAGTTGACCACATGCAAGCCCCAGCTATAAAATAAATTAGAGAAAGAGAATTACGCCACTTTCAAAGAAAAAATTCTTTGGCTAGTTAAAGAAAAAATTCTTTGGCTAGTTTAACAATATTATCTTATAGGTCGGTGGCCAGTCAAGATAAACATGTTCGAAGTCACCAATGGAGATCCCAAGTAACTCATTATACCCAACGAAATATTCACTTTTATAGTTTGTTTCTTCCCAATTGCACAAGAACTATTTTCATTATTTTTTCCTTCTATTTCTGTTTATTGATTACAAAGGTTATTTGCATGACAATGTTTCTTTTGCAAATGTTTATATTTTTATTAACTGCATTTGCAAAACAAAATTTATCTACACTAGTAGATGAAACTATTTCTCTTTAAAAATTTTATTTCCTTTCATGGATTGCAAATAAAAGATATATACATTGGTGCGTCAGACTATTTTTCTTGCTTTAATTTGTGTAAATATGTTTGATAGATTGTTGGAAGTTGTTTAAGTGACTCAGAGCTATATTAGTTAAAAAAAAAAAAAATGTTTTTGGATAAAAATAATGTAAAAAAATTATATAATGAGCTTTAAAGTAAGATGAAAGGTGCTTTAATTTAAAATGTATATAAGTTATAATTGACCAAATGTAACGATTATTGTTAATAAAGGAATGTAAGGATTATTATTAATAAAGGATTTAAAGAGTTATATGTTGTATTTGTTTTTCTAAGAATTTATTTTCTTTAGAAAATGTGGAAAAAGAATGTTGGAAATATTAAGAGGAACGTGAACCATTATTTCATAAATTTCGAAAATTTAAGTATCAAAATAATTAACCAATAATATCACATCAGAGGAACACAAGATATGTATGAACAATATATTTATATCACAAGGGAAGCTATAATTTTTTAATACAAGTAGAAGGGCCACAATTTTGGAGGAAACTACAACTTCCTTTCCTAGCACTACCTTGCCGCCTTATAGAATAAAAGATAAAATTGAATATTCGTTGGTTCTCGTACCAAGGACAATGACCCAATTACAACTACACCCAATTCCTCAAATGATTAATGAAAGTGCCTTCACTTTGTATTTAAATCAACAACTTACTCCAAGACTTCAACAAGGGTTTCAATGAAAAAGGGTTTCAATGATATATTTTTCTACAATTATCAATGTTTGTTTCAAGAAATGGTCTACTACAAATTCAAGATTTTCTCCAAAAGGGTATGCTACAAATGTTGCCTCTGACTTGCCTTAAAAAATGTCTAGGGCCTGCTTCAATTCCTCAAAGGTCTACCACTATTTATATGTCAAGGTCTGCTTTTTGCTTCAAAATAAATATTAAAGTTTACATCAATAAAAATTAAGGATAGGTCAACAAGTGTTACTTTAACTTTGGCACAAATTTTCTACAAGCGAAAATTGTAAAGCCTACTCCATAACATGTAAAAAATATGCACCAAAGGTATGTTCCACTTCTACGAGAGTACCTTCAAGGTGATATCAAAATTTGGCTTCAGATGTGCCCTAGATAGGATCAAAAACTTGCCCTAATCTTGAACTTAGAGTAAGCTTGAATTAGGCCTTAGATAGGTTTAGTGAGGAATCCAAAAATAAGTCATTTTCTAGTTGAAATTCTTCCCAGTAATTATACTTTAGATATAAATGGAATAGACTTGGAATTTATTTCGAAATGCAAACTACTTCAAACTTACTTAAACCTTTCGTTTTGATATAGAACTCGACATACATATTAGTTACAAAATTCAGCTTATGTCTCTGCTATAACACTAGATTAGGGCCACAAAATAGGTCAATAATTCTCCAAGATACTCGATCATCCTCAAGAACATGAGCTAAGTCAACTCAGGTTAGAACTAATTTTAAAATGTTTTAAGACTGAGCGTTTCTCTGTGATGCTGTCTTAGAAAATGTGTCACAAATATTTCCTTCATTAGATACTTCCTATAAGTCTCAACCTATGTTAGAGTAGAAAAAGACTTGTACTTGATTCAAATTTTTCCTACTAATTTTGAAGCCACGGGTTGGATATATATATTTTCCTTGGATAATCCATTAATTGGGGATGACTTGAAAAACATAATGATATTCTTTATGAAAGGACATGATTGTATTGAAACCAACCTGATGAAGACAAACCAACCTATTTAGAGGAGACTTTCAGACACTTAACAAAACACTTTTTTCCTTTCATATAATCTCCTTTGAAGGAAAATTTGGACCCATGGATTTAGGCATATTAAATTATAAATTTTGACCTTCCTTTTAGGAAACAATGAATCTTAATGCCATAACACTTTGGATAAAATGTGTTGATGATAAAACAATCTTTGGGGCATCAAATTTCAAAAACTAAATCTCTCCAACAACAGGACCCATAAGGCATGCCATCTATCAAATAAAACTGTGTGACAAGGGTTACCAATCTAGATGGCCCTTGTACCCAAATTCACTTAATATTTGCATGTAAATGACAAAAATATTGCTGGCCCATTCACCCTTGACATCAATGACAATTTTTCCAACAGGGAAACATGCAAAGCCTTAGTGAGATCTTGACTTTGTAAAATATTTTTTTGCTTAAATATTTTATGTTGTGCTTTTAAGTTTTAAAGAGATAATTGTATTAGTAAGAGTAAAAAAATAATTTTGTTGTGGTTGTGTCATAGACCTATCACAAGATTATAATAAAGGGATCCTAGGCACATCTTGTTTATGTGTCAAAATATGCAAGATTCTTTTGGATGCTTCTAATATTTTGCATCTAGTTCATAGTCAAATTTTAAATTTCGCAAATAATACATACACATACATATACAAATTAGTAGAGCATACCAATCTTGATCATTCAAAGAATCCAACAAAGAAGACTAATTCCTCAAATCTTCATTGACCATTGTCAAAATTCAACGCCCATACAAATTTATAAATCATGTAAAATATTTTTCTTTAATTAATCCATATAAGTTAGTTCAAGCATATTTTTGGTCTTGAGTATGTGATTAATCAAGGATAAAGTTGTAAACCTTTTCAACGTTAAGCTAAAAATCACTTTTCCAAAGTCTTGCTTGAAACATTATTTTCAAAATCATTGTAATACACTTTGTTGTGCATGATTCGTAATATTTAACACTCTAACGTTGAAAATAAGACCATGCAACCATAACAGGGTAAATGAGTGTGACCAAAAATAATTACATACAAACAACGTGATGTTGGCATTATGATGTATGTGTTGTACTTGATGGAAATCCACTCATAGAAGATCAATTCTCATATACACAACCAGATGAGTCTACAGAAGAAAATATCAGATGTGTCAGAATACATAGGATGTAGGACAAAGGAATCAGATGACAATTTATAGTGTAACAGTGTTATTTTTTGGGTTCCGCAGGTGCACCATCCAAAATATGCGGACATTACCAAGTTGCGCAGATGCACAGTTCATAAGATGCAGATAAGTTCGCATGCACTCCGAACAAAAAGTGCGAACCTAAAATGCATGGATTTTCATGTAGAGAAAAGCATTCACGTGGAAAATCTTATGTTTGATCCATGGTATTTAGTCCAACACTTTTGATCCTATGGTTTTGGTCCATGGTTTTGCATCTAAACCCAGGTTTTGGGTCCCTAGTATCGGATCTCTATGGTTTTGGTCCATGGTTTGAGAAAGGCCTTGACTATAAAAAAGGGAAGGAGATCATTTGGCCGATTCACTAGTGGATGTTGAATATCTTAAGAGCTAGATCTAAAATTCTAGTGATAGGTGTGTGAGTGATAGCTAGATTTGAATCAAGGAGAAACCTAAGCATTATAAGGCGGATCTACTAATCCCTTTAGCGCATGATCAGATCTGTGAATTTGACAAGTCTGGGGTATAATTGAGGACTGATAAAGTGTCTATACCCGGAGGTTCGCATGCGTCATATGGTGCAAGTGAGGAGGTGTGCAGGCCAGAAGACAGAACAGGTGCGGAGGTGCATAATCTAGTTGACGCCGCAGGTGCAGAGGTGCACAGTCCAATTAATGCCGCAGGTGTGGAGGTGCAGTCCAGTTGACGCTACAGGTGTGGAGGTGTGCAGAAAAGAGAACAGAATAGGTGCGGAAGTGCGTAGGCTCGACACAGAGGAAGTGTGGATTTTGGTTGGTTTCTATTGGTGAAGTTGCGGACTTTTCTTTGAAATATTTTAGCTTCCTTTGCTTATTATTCCTAAGTTCAGGGTTCTGTATTTGTGCTTGGTTGCTATATTAAGAAGATATTGATTCAGTATTTGCACAAGGAAGTTGGGTAATTTCAGATCTATTTGATGGTTGATTGATATTGTTGGATCCAGTCTGAAAAATTATGAAACAAGGTCCTTGGATGAAAAGAGAAGGTTGTAGCCTTCTGCAGGTTGAAGCCTGCGTACTAGTAAAGGACTGCACTAGTAAAAAATCATTGTAAAAAGAAGTTTCTAACTGAAAGAAGATAGAGACATATTGCAACAGGTGGTTTTCACCCACATTGGGTTTCCACCTTATATCTTGTGTTCCTTGGTGTGACTGTTGCTCTATTTTTGTTCTTCTTATATGATTCTGACACACAGATTAATATATTATAAGTTTGGAATGTATAACCAAGTTTCATCTCCTAATATTTGTATAAATTGAAAAGAGTTCGATAATACTAATTCACCCCCCGCTCTCAGTATTATTTTCAACAATTGGTATCAGAGCAGGTCCTTCAGGAAAAGCTCGATCGCTTGAAGGAAGATCTATCATCACGAGCAACTACAAAAAGGAAGCATCTATTAGGCCATCGATATTTGATGGAACCAACTTCGTCTATTGGAAGGTAAGAATCACTGCTTATCTTCAATCCCTTGGTGCTGAAGTTTGGGATATTGTGGAAACAAGATACACATTTCCATTAGTGACTCCTACAGATTCAGCTGGTAAGAAGCAGTATGAAACAAATCAATACAATAATCTATTGGGAAGTCTATCTCAATCAGAATTTGTCAAGGTGATGCAGCTCAAAAGCACAAAAGAAATATGGGACAAGATTGTTCTGAGCTATGAAGGAGATGAGCAGGTAAAATGAGAAAAATTACAAACTCTTAGAATTCAATATGAAAGTCTCAGAATGCATAATGATGAAAGTGTGGCTAGCTATTTCCTACATATAGATGAGATTGTAAATTGTATGAAAAACTTGGGTGAATAAATAAAGGAAATTGTTTTGGTTGAGAAAGTTCTAAGATCTTTGTCTCCTAAGTTTGATTCAAAAGTTTTTGCCATAGAAGAAAAGGAGAATCTAAAGAATCTCACCATATCACAATTACACAGAATTCTAACTGCTTACAAAATGAGAAAAGGAGGACCATCAGACAAAAGAGAAGCTGCATTCAAAGCAAAGGAGATTACTATGAGGTAAGGAACCTGTTAAATGGAACAGAAAATAGTATGTAAGTAAGAAGAGCTATTATACTCATGAGGACAGTGATGGACTTTCAAATAGTGATGAAGATGAAAAAGGTCATGATAATAAACTTTTGTTGGCTTTTGAAGATGATGATTTCTTGGATGCTATAAATGAAGAAGGTCTTTATGAAGAAATTTCTAAACTTAAAATTTGTTTAGAAGAAAAGAATATGATTATAGATACTCTAACATTCCAACTTGCTGAAAAGGATAAACACAATGAAAAGTTAGAATGTGAAATTGTGGGACTTAGAAAGGAAATTGAGAAAACAAAAGCCCTTAATCTTAGATTTGCTAAAGGATCTGAAACTTTAGATGAGATTATCAAAGCGCAGCGTTCTCCTCTAATCAAGACAGGTCTCGAATATTCTGAATAAGCATCTGAATCTCAGAAGCAAGCACAGAAGCCATCCACCTCCAAAAGCTATCTTGATTGAGCAAGGAAAAATGAACAGCAAAAACATGAGGCAGATCACCAGGTAAATCAGGGACAAGTTGCTTCAAGAATGATCAAAGATTATTGAGAGCAATCAACTTCAAGGATGAACAGAAGCCTCAACCGACCACAGGTAAATCGTTCTCAATTTACCTCAAGAATGGATGGAAACTACAATCGTATGGTTGGTAGATTTGATAGTCTCAGGAATTTCTTCAATGGCCAACGTTTCTCTTGTCATAACTTTCGTCATAAAGCTGCTCAATATGTTGCCTATAAGACCATCAGGACTAGGGAAGCTCAAAAACAAAGGGGTATGACTGGAATCATGAAAAGAACCTACAATAACTTCTCTGCTCTTGAAAATGAAATAGAATGAACTATCTATAACAATTTCGGTCATGAAGATTCTAAATGCGGAAGCAGGTTTTGGCAAACAATTCAGAAGGAGCAGACTTCATTGAATCCCAAAATATGGAGAAAGAAAGAACTGCAACTAGATAGATGTGGGATAGACCTATATGCGAAAGGACAAGAAAATCAATGGTACATTGACAGTGGATGCTCAAAACATATGATAGGTGATAAAGAAAAACTTCAATCGTATACTCCCTTAGAAAGGGAAAAGAAGCTATCATTTGGAAATGACATCCCTGCATTCATAAAAGGTAAAGGTTCTACTCAATTGAAAAAGAAGGTCAAAGCTGGTAATGTTATGTATGTTGATGGCTTAAAGCATAATTTATTGAGTGTTAGTCAAATGTGCGATCAGGGAACTGAGGTAATATTTAGATCAAATGGATGTATTGTTCGTGAGCTTGACACAGGAAAAACAATGATCAAAGGCACAAGAACTCCAAATAATTTATACATATTCAGAGAAGAAGAACAATAATGCTATCTGAGCAAAAATGACAAACACTAGCTATGGCATAGAAGATTGGGGCATCTTAGCGTCTCTAAGATCAGGAAAGCATGCAAATATTAGGCAATTCGTGATCTTCCTAATATCAAAATTCCAAATAATACAATATGAAAATCATTTTAATTTGGTACGCAAACCAGAACTAATTTCCCTAAGAAGGAAGGATCAGCTAGCAGGCCACTTGAACTTGTCCACACTGATATATGTGGTCCAATTAGGAAAAGGTCACCTCGAGGAGAAGAGTATTTCATATTGTTCATTGACGATTTTTCAAGGATTTGTTGGATAGGACTCATGAAGTATAAAGATGAAGCTTTCAAAAAGTTCAAGTCATTCAAAGCTTTGGTTGAAAACCAATCAGATCACAGAAACAAATGTCCCAGATCTGATCGAGGAGGGGAATTTACCTCAGATGAATTTTTCAATTTTTGTGAAGAACATGGAATCATAAGAGAATTTTCTGCTACAAGGAATCCTCAGCAAAATGGAGTATTGGAAAGGATGAACAGAACGATTCAACAAATGGCCCGTGCTATGCTTGATGAGTCTGGAACTCCCGCAACCTTCTGGGGTGAAGCCACATTTGCCGTTGTTACTATTCTCAATAAGACAAACGTCCGAGTAAACAGCACTCAGACTCCTCATGAACTTTGGTATAGTAAAACTCCCACGATAAAATACTTCAAAATCTTTGGAAGCAAATGCTAGATTAAAAAGACTGATGAAAATATTAGCATGTTTGAACCTAGAGCAGATGAAGGCATTCTACTTGGCTATTCTCCTGACAACAAAGCTTACAAATGTTACAATAAAAGAATTGGCAAAGTTGTTGAAAGCATTGATGTAGTGGTTGATGAAGAAGGAAACTCTCCTAGACAAGAAAAATATGAAGTGTTCGAAGATGGTGAAGACTATTCGTCAACATCAAATTAGATTCATGACGAAGAAGAAATCCATGAGGCACCAGAAGAACAGATAAGGATAGAAGAAAAGACTATTGAAAATAATACCGAGAGGGGGGGGGGGGGAATCAGTATTATCAAGACAATTATTTTATTTTTCAAACCCAGATCATATACGCTACTTCAGTTAGTGAAAAACGCATATATACGCAACTACAGATGAGGAAACCCCCGTATACCATGAAGAATTATAATTTAATTTATATTACAAATGTTGATCATTAATCTGTGTATCAGAATCAAATAAACAATAACCAGAAATAGTGAAATAGAGCAGAAGAAAATCACACACAAGAACACAAGATATAAGGTGGAAACCCAATGTGGGTGAAAACCACTTGCTGCAATTTGTCTCTATCTTCCTTTATTTAGAAACTTCATTTTACAATGTTTTTGTACTGGTGCAGTCCTTTACCAGTACACAGGTTGCTACCTGCAGAGAGCTACAACCCTCTCTCATTCTCTAGCTTTTCTTGGAAGGGAGCTACATCCCCCTTTGATCTTGTACTAGCTGGGATACTAGTACGTAGGCTACTACCTGCAGAAGGCTACAACCTTCTCTTTGCTTCCAGGAGCCACGTTTCATAAATTTTCAGACTGGATCCATGAACATCAATCAATCATCAAGAATTTCTGTATCAAACAATCTCCTTTTCACCAATTAACACTGAATCAAATAGACACTTCTTTGATAGCTATACCCAGAACACAGTAACAGTAACCACAGACCAAATTATGAACCCAGAACACTGTAGCAATAAACATAAGCAGCTAGAACACAATTTAAGAGATGTACACTACTTTAATAACCAGAAATCTGCATGCATACGCCTCTATCTTTGGACCAACCTGCATATATGCTGTGTTTAGTCACAGAACCAGCGTGTATACACGTCTTTGCTTCAATGAACTTGCGTACATATCTATAAAGGATAATTCACTCTTCCAAACATTCAGACATTAGTTAACCCAGCTTACCAGATTTATAGATCAAGCATGCGCAACATATAACAGATCGAAATCATACAAAGATACTATTATTCAAGCCTTAAGATTTTGACCCTTCAATAGAACTTATCCTTCTCCTTGTGCTCAGGTTCCTCCTTCATTTAGATCCAGATCTGCACCATAACCCAATCCACAACATTCCAGATCTAGCACTTTATCAGATATTCAATTTATTCTCATTCCACTTTCCAAATGATCTCCTTCCTCTTTTATAGTCTTAGGCCTTTCACAATACCACGGTCCTAAACCATAACAAATCAATACCATGGACTCAATACTTGGGATCAACACTTTTGACGTGATACCATGGCCCAAAAACCATAGGTCCAAATACCAAGGACTAAATACCACGGACCAAAAATAAGTTCTCCCACATGTACGTGCTTTTATTTGCATGAAAGTGTGTGTATACACATACGCGACTTTGGAACGTCTAACCTGCGTGTATACACGGCTTCGTCAAGGTGAACCTATGTATATATCTTTTTCTTCTTTCTGAGTGCCTGAACTGTGATCTGTCATGAGAATGAGTTGCCATCAAGGACAACACCTGTGCCATAGTGTCAAACCTGTGCCATAATGCCAACAATCTCCCCCTTTGGACTTGATGGCAACCCCAAGATACTCAAAGTCATTCTCCTCCTTTGTCGTCAAGGGCAAAGGGTTGTGCTCCCCCTTCCTATCACCAACAGACTGTATACATACATCCATCACCCAACCAAGTGGGGATACACCAGAAATTTACATAATACAACCAAGTACATTACATCATTTGTCCCAGACATAGTGGGGAAACCAACATAGGCTGTTACATGACCTTGACAATAAACGATATACATGACATACAGACGAAATAGAAAGACTTATGAAAGTCACTAATAACTGATATCAGCAGCATCTGTCAATCACTCTTCAGATGAGCAACCATGTTTTCCTTATGTTCTTTGTCTGCAATTGATCCACCTGAACCCAAAATAACTTGTGTACTCGAACCAGGAGCTTCTAATGCAATGCCAACAATGCATTATCAGAAGATTATTTTGCTCCCCCTGAACCTGTGCCAGATGGTCTTTGTCAGACCCATAATAGACTCTCTTCAACCAGAGTTTGTCCCCACTGATTTCTTTCAAACAACCATATACATGACTGTCTCTACAGAAACAGACGTATGTACGCAGATCCTCCTCAGGCAACTCGCGTACACCCACTTTTCTCTGAAACAATCAAGTTTCAACAGCAAGATGATGCATAAACTACTCCCAGATTCTGTCTGAGGTATTCAAAAGTTTCCCTGGGCAGTGGTTTGGTGAGAATATCAGCAACTTGTTCCTTGGAGGGAACATACTCCAATTTGACCTTTTGTTCCAACACTTGTTCTCGAAGAAAATGATACTTGATTGGTATGTGCTTGGTCTTTGAATGCATGACTGGATTCTTTGAGATGCTGATTGCACTCGTATTATCACATGAGATGGAGATAGGTGGAGTACAAGTGATTTGAAAATCATGCAAAGTTTGCATCATCCAAAGAAGATGAATACAACAAGATGCAGCAGCCACATATTATGCTTTAGTTGTAGATAATGCAATTGAGCTTTTTTTCTTGCTGAACCAAGATACTAATCTGGAACCCATAAAGAATGCACCACCACTAGTGCTTTTCCTGTCATCCACGCTTCTAGCCCAATCTGCATCTGTATAAGCATGAAGAGTGAGATCTGTATCTCCAAGATACCATAGTCCATAGTTTTGAGTTCCTTGAAGATACTTGAAAATTCTCTTTCCTGCCTGAAGATGAGTTTCCTTTGGATTTTCCTGAAATCTTCCAACCATTCCCACTGCATGCATGATGTATGGTCGGGTACCTATTAGATAGAGTAGACTTCCAATCATGGATCTATAAGTTGGTTGATGCACTGCTGCTGATTCATCATTTTCACTGAGGTTGCATCCTATAACCATAGGGGTACATACTGGGTTCGAATCTTCCATGCCATACTTCTTCAAAATTTACTTGAGGTACTTGGTTTGAGATAAAAAGATAATGCCTTCATTTTGTTGGATTTGTAATCCAAGAAAATATGTTAGTCCTCCAAGCAGGACATTTTGAATTTTTTCTGCATTACCAAGGCAAAGTTCTGACTCATAGATTCTTCATTGCTGCCAAAGATGATATCATCAACATACACAACAATTATTAGCAATTTTTTATTTTCAATTCGTATATAAATATTGCTATTTGCTGATCCTTTTGAGAAACCTTATTGATGAAGATATTTGTCCAAACGATAATACCAAGCCCTTGGAGCTTGTTTAAGACCTTAGAGAGCCTTCTTAAGTCTGCATACAAGGTTTGGATCATTTCCAAGGATGAATCCATCTGGTTGCTCAATATACACTTCTTCTTCTAAATCTCCATTCAGAAAAGTTTATTTCACGTCCATTTGAAATACTTTGAACTTCTGAAAGCTTGAGAGAGTAAGGAACATTCAGATGGCCTCAAGTCTAACAACGGGAGTAAAAGTTTCTTCAAAGTCTATTCCTTCTTGTTGAGCATACCGTTTACAAAAAAGTATGGCCTTGTTTCTAATAACTTCCCCATTTTCATTCAACTTATTTTTGAAAATCCATTTTGTCCCTATGACATTCTTATCTTTTGGTCTAGGAACCAACTCCCAAGTGTTATTCTTTTCAATCTGCTCAAGTTCTTCATCCATTGCCTTAACCCAGCATTCATCTTTGCATGCCTCTCTTACATTTTGTGGCTCAGTGGAGGAGAGCAATGCCAAATAGCTTGAAGCTTCTGCTATTGTTCTTCTTGTTTGTATACCAGCCTCTTTCTACCACAAAATTTGGGATTCTGGATGATTCTTCTATACGTACCTGGATGGAGTCTTTTCTTCTATCCTTATTTGTTCTTCTGGCGCCTCATGGGTTTCTTCTTCATCATGAATCTGATTTGATGTTGATGGATAGTCCTCATCATCTTTGAAATCTTCAGATCTTACCTATCTCGGAGTGATTTCTTCTTCATCAACCACTACATCAATACTTTCAACAATTTTTCCAAGCTTTTTATTGTAACACTTGTATGCTTTGTTGTGGGGAGAGTAACCGAGGAGAATGCCTTCATCTGCTCTAGGTTTAAACTTGCCAAGATTTTCATCAGTATTTTTGATGTAGCATTTACTCGCAAAAATTTTGAAATATTTTACCGAAGGAGTCTCACCATGACATAGTTCGTGAGGAGTCTGAGTGTTGTTCACCCGAATATTTGTTTTGTTGAGAATAACAACTGCAGTAAATGTAGCTTCGCCTCGAAAAGTTGCGGGAGTTCCAGACTCATCAAGCATAGCACGAGCCATTTGTTGAAATGTTCTGTTTATCCTTTCCACTAATCCATTTTACTGAGGAGTCCTGGCTGTAGAAAATTCCCTTCTTATTCCATGTTCTTCACAAAAATTGAAAAACTCATTCGAGGTAAATTCTCCTCCTCGATCAGACCTGAGGCATTTGATTCTGTGATCTGATTCGTTCTCAACTAAAGGTTTGAAGGATTTGAATTTTTCGAAGGCTTCATCTTTGTGCTTCATAAGTCTTATCCAAACCATCCTTGAATAGTCGTCAATGAATAATATAAAGTATTCTTCTCCCCGAGGTGACCTTTTCCTAGATGGACTACATACATTAGTATGGACAAGCTCAAGTGGCCTGCAGCTGATCCTTCCTTCTCATGGAAGTTAGTTCTGGTTTTCTTACCAAACTGACATGACTTGCATATTATATTGTCTGGAATTCTGATGTCTGGAAGACCACGAACTGCCTGGTATTTGCATGCTTTCCTTATTTGTGAGAAGCTTAGGTGCCCCAATATTCAGTAACATAGCTAGTGTTCATCATTCTTGATTAGATAGCATTCATGTTGTCCTTCTTTGAATATGTATAAATTATTTGGAGTTCTTATGCCTTTGATCACTGTTTTTCCTGTATCAAGATCACAGCCACTACATCCATTTGACCGAAATATTACCTGAGTTCCTTGATCACACATCTAACTCACACTCAATAGATTATGTTTTAAACCATCAACATACATCACATTTCCAGCTTTGACCTTTTCTTTCAACTGAATAGAACCTTTCCTTTTATGAGCGCAGGGTTGTCATTTCCAAATGAGACCTTCTTCTCTTTCTCTAAGGCACTATATGACTAAAGTTTTTCCTTATCACCCGTCATATGTTTCAAACATCTGCTATTGATATACCATTGATTTTCTTGCCCTTCTGCATATAAGGCTATACCACATCTTTCTGGTTGTGGTTCTTTCATTCTCCATGTTTTGGCACTTGAGGTTTGTTCCTTCTGTGTTGTCTGCCCAAACTTGCTCCTGCATTCAGAATCTTCATGACCGAAGTTGTTACAAATAGAACATTCTATTTCAATTTCAAGAGCAGAAAAGTTATTGTAGGTTCTTTTCATGATCCCAGTCATACTTCTTTGTTTTTGAGCTTCTCTAGTCATGATTGTCTTATAGGCAACACATTGAGCTGCTTTGTGACAAAATTTATGACAAGAGAAGCATTGGCCATTGAAGAAACTCCTGCGATTATCAAATCTACCAACCAAACGATTGTAGTTTCTACTGTCATCCATTCTTGAGGCAAATTGAGAAGGTTTTACCTGTGGCTAGTTGTAGCTTCTATTCATCCTTAAGGTGGATTGCCCCTGATTTACTCGGTAGTCTTTCCTCATTCTTGAGGTAAATTGTCCCTAATTTACCTGGTGATCTCTATTGGGCCTTTGCTCACTCCTCCTTGCTGCATCAAGATAACTTTTGGAGGTCGATGGTTTCTGCGCTTGAGATGTTTCTTCATTATATCCCAGACCTGTCTTGATTAGAGGATAACGCTGCACATTGATAATCTCATCTAGAGTTTCAGTTCCTTTAACAAATCTAAGATTAAGAGCTTTTGTTTTCTCAATCGCTTTTCTAAGTCACACAATTTCACATTCTAACTTTTCATGATGTTGTTCCCTTTCAGCCAGTTGAAATTGCAGAGTATCAATAATCATATTTTTCTCTTCTAAACAAATTTTGAGTTTAGAAATCTCTTCATAAAGACCTTCTTCATCTATAGCATCCATAAAATCGTCATCTTCAAAATCCATTAAAAGTCTATAATTATTACCTCGTTCATCTTCATCACTATTGTAGAGTCCATCACTGTCTTCATGAGTGTAGTAGCTTTTCTTACTTACATTCTATTTCTTGTTCCATATAACAGGTTCCTTACCTTTGTCAAGCTTATCTTTATGAGGGACACTTGGTAGCATAGTGACTGACTCTTCCACAAGCAAAGCATTTGAAGGGTAACTTACCTCTGAATCTTCTAGCACACCGTTGAAGGTTCTTGACAAAATTTGGTTCTTCCTCTTCTTCTGACATATGTCCTAACTCATAGTAATCTCCTTTACTTGAAGCCTTGAATGCAACTTCTCTCCTGTCTAATGGTCTTCCTTTCCTCATTTCATAAGCAGTTAGAATTCTGTGTAGCTGCGACATGGTAATTTCCTAAAAATTCTCCTTTTCTTCTATTGCAGAAACTTTTGATTCAAACTTAGAGGACAAAGATCTTAGAAAATTTTCAACCACAATAGCCTCTTTTATTTCTTCACCCAAGTTTTCCATACAATTAACAATCTCATCTATACGTAGGAAATAGTTAGCCACACTTTCATCATTATACATTCTGAGATTTTCATACTGAATTCTGTGGGTTTGAAGTTTTGCTTGTTTTACCTATTCATCTCCTTCATAGCTCAGAACGATCTTGTCCCATATTTCTTTTTCGGTTTTATACTGCATCACCTTCATGAATTCTGATTGCGATAGACATCCTAATAGAGTATTGACAGCCTTCGCATTTGTTTCAAATTGCTTTTTTTCAGCCGGATCTGTAGGAGTTGTTGAAGGAAAAATGTACCTTGTATCTATGATATCCCAGACTTCTGTACCAAGAGATTGAAGATAGGCTATGACTCTTACCTTCCAATAGGAAAAGTCGGTCCCATCAAAAATTGGTGGTCTGATCGATGCTTCTCTCTCGTTGTTGCTCATGATGATAGATCTTCCTTCAAGCTATACAAGCTTCTTCTGAAGGACCTGCTCTGATACCAATTGTTGGAAATAATACTGAGAGGGGGGGGGGGGGGTGAATCAATATTATCAAGTCAATTATTTTCTTTTTCAAACCCAAATCATATACGCTACTTCAGTTAGTGAAAGTCGCGTATATACGCAACTACATATAAGGAAACCAGTGTATACCATGCAGACTTATAATTTTATTTATCTTACAGATGTTGATCATTAATCTGTGTATCAGAATCAAATAAACAGTAACCAGAAATAGTGAAATAGAGCAGAAGGCAATCACACACAAGAAAACAAGATATAAGGTGGAAACCCAATGTCGGTGAAAACAACCTGCTGCAATTCATCTCTAGCTTCCTTTATTTAGAAACTTCTTTTTACAATGTTTCTGTACTGGTGCAGTCCTTTACCAGTACATAGGCTGCTACCTACAGAGAGCTACAACCCTCTCTCATTCTCCAACTTTTCTTGGAAGGGAGCTACAACCCCCTTTGCTCTTGCACTAGCTCGGATACTAGTACGTAGGCTACTACCTACAGAAGGCTACAACCTTCTCTTTGCTTCCAGGGACCACGTTTCATAAATTTTCAGACTGGATCCATGAACATCAATCAATCATCAAGAACTTCTGTATCAAACAATCTCCTTTTCACCAACTAACACTGAATTAAATATACACTTCTCTGACAGCTGTATCCAGAACACAGCAATAGTAACCGCACACCAAATTCTGAACCCAGAACACTATAGCAATAAACAGAAGCAGCTAGAACACAATTTAAGAGATGTACACTACTTTAATAACTAGAAACCCACGTGCATACGCTTCTGTCTTTGGACCAACCTGCGTATACGTTGTTTTTAGTCACAGAACCAGCGTGTATACGCGCCTTCGCTTCACTCAACTTGCGTACAGATCTGTAAAGGATAATTCACTCTTCCTAACATTCAGACATTAGTTAACCTAGATTACCAGATTTATAGATCAAGCATGCACCAAATATAACAGATCAAAATCATACAAAAATACTATTATTCAAGCCTTAAGATTTTGACCCTTCAATAGAACTTATCCTTCTCCTTGCGCTCAGGTTCCTCCTTCATTCAGATCCAGATCTGCACCATAACCCAATCCAAAGTATTCCAGATCTAGCACTTTATCAGATATTCAATTTATTCTCATTCCACTTGCCAAATGATCTCCTTCCTCTTTTATAGTCTTAGGCCTTTCACAATACCACAGTCCTAAACCATAACAAATCAATATCATGGACTCAATACTTGGGATCAACACTTCTGACATGATATCATGGCCCAAAAATCATAGGTCCAAATACCAAGGACTAAATACCACGAACCAAAAATAAGTTCTCCCACATGTATGCACTTTTCTTTGCGTGAAAGTGTGTGTATACCCATACGCGACTTCGGAACGTCTAACCCGCGTGCATACACAACTTCATCAAGGTGAACCTGCGTATATATCTTTTTCTTCTTTCTGAGTGCCTGAACTATGATCTGTCACCAGAATGAGTTGCCATCAAGGACAACACGTATGCCATAGCGCCAAACCTATGCCATAATGCCAATAAAGACTCCATCCAGATATGTTCAGAAGAATCATCCAGAATCCCAAATTCTGGGGCACAAAGAGGTAGGTGCACAAACAAGGAGAACCATTTCAGAAGCTTCAAGCTATCTAGCCTTGCTCTCCTCTACAGAACCATAGAATGTAAAAGAGGCATGCAAAGATGAATGCTGGGTCAGAGCCATGGAGGAAGAACTTGAACAGATTAAGAAGAATAACACTTTGGAGTTGGTTCCTAGACCACGAGATAAAAATGTCATAGGGACAAAATGGATTTTCAAAAATAAGCTAAATGAAAATGGAGAAGTTGTTAGAAACAAGGCAAGACTTGTTTGTAAAGGGTATGCGCAACAAGAAGGCATAGACTTTGAAGAAACTTTTGCTCCAGTTGCTAGACTTGAGGCTATAAGAATGTTCCTTGCTCTCTCTTGCTTTCAAAAGTTCAAAGTATTTCAGATGGACGTAAAATCTGCCTTTCTGAATGGAGACTTAAATGAAGAGGTATATATTGAACAACCTGATGGGTTTATCCTTGGAAATGATCCAAAACTTGTATGTAGACTTAAGAAGGCACTCTATGGTCTTAAATAGGCTCCAAGGGCATGGTACTATCGTCTGGACAAATACCTTCATCAACAAGGATTCTCAAAAGGCTCAGTAGATAGCAATCTATATACAAAAATTGATAATGATAAATTGCTAATACTTGTTGTATACGTTGATGATATCATTTTTGGCAGCAATGAAGAAGCCATGAGTCAAAACTTTGCTTTTGTGATGCAAAAAGAATTTGAAATGTATTTTCTTGGTGAGTTGACATACTTCCTTGGGTTACAAATCGAACAAAATAAAGATGATATCTTTTTATCACAAACCAAGTACCTAAAGCAGATCTTAAAAAAATATGCCATGGAAGACTTGAAACCGGTATGTACCCCTATTGTAACAGGATGCAGCCTCAGCGCTAATGATGAATCAGCAGCAGTACATCAAATAACCTATAGATCCATGATTGGCAGTCTACTCTATCTAACAGGAACTCAGCCAAACAACATGCATGCAATGGGAATAGTTGGAAGATTTTAGGCTAATCCAAAGGAAGCACACCTTCAGGCAATTAAGAGGATCTTCAAATATCTTCAAGGAACACAAAACTATGGCTTATGGTATCCTAGAGATGCAGATCTCACACTTCATGCATATACAGATGCAGATTGGGCAGGAAGCGTGGATGACAGAAAAAGCACTAGTGGTGGTGCATTCTTTATGGGATCCAGATTAGTATCTTGGTTCAGCAAGAAACAAAGTTCAATTGCTTTATCTATAGCTGAAGAAGAATATGTGGCTACTGCATCTTGCTGCACACAACTTATTTGGATGATGCAAACTTTGCAAGATTTTCAAATCACCTGTACTCCACCTATCTCCATCTTCTATGATAATACAAGTGCAATCAATATTTCAAAAAATCATGTCATGTATTCAAAGACTAAGCATATACCTATCAGGTATCATTTTCTAAGGGAAGAAGTGCTTGAACAAAAGGTTAAATTGGAGTATGTTCCTTCCAAGGAACAAGTTGTTGATATACTCACCAAACCATTGCCCAGGGAGACATTTGAATACCTCAGATAGACGTTGGGGGTCGTTGATGCATCATCTTGTTGTTGAATCTTGTCTATGGTTGTACACAGGTGGATACACGTACTGGTTTATGAGGGTACAGTCGCATGGGTCTGACAGAGACCTTCTGGCACAGGTTCAGGGGGAGCATATATTCTTCTATAATGCATTGTTGGCATTATCTTAGAAGTCCTTGGTTTGATTTCACAGTTGTTTTGGTGGAATAGATGCTTGCTGATCTGAAGGTCGATTGATAGATACTAATGATAGTTGTTTATAGCTATCATAGCCTTGTTGTAGATCTTTTTGTCTCTATATCATGTCAAGGTCATGTAACGACCTATTTTGGTTTCCCGACTATGCATGGGATGAATGATGTATGTTCTTGCTTTATTCCCACTTTGATGGGAGATGGATGTATGTATGAGCCTTTGTCACTTATGATGTATGGAGTCATGTTCTTTTAGAACATCTTTTTGGCAGACATTGCTTCAGTCAGGGGGAGCATGAACATCACTTCAGTAGAGCAGGAGACTTCAGCATAGGTAGCAGGTACTCTGGGGGAGTATAGTCAGCATAATGGTCTGCCCATTGCCCTTGATTTCAAAGGGGGAGAGTGATTAGGTATTGTTGCCATCAAGTCCAAAGGGGGAGATTGTTGGCATTATGATGTATGTGTTGTATTTGATACAACCCACTCATAGAAGATCAATTCTCATACACACAACCATATGAGTCTACAGAAGAAAATATCAGATGTGTCAGAATACATGGGATGCAGGACAAAGGAATCAGATGACAATTTATAGTGAAACAATGTTATTTTCAGGTTCCGCAGGTGCACTGTCCGAAAGATGTGGACATTACTGGGTTGCGTAGATGCACAGTTCATAAGATGCGGATAAGTTCGCATGTGCTCCAAACAAAAAGTGCGAACCTAAAATGCACGGATTTTCATGTAGAGAAAAGCGCGCATGTGGAAAATCTTATGTTTGGTCCATGGTATTTAGTTCGACGCTTTTGATCCTATGGTTTTGGTCCGTGGTTTTGCATCTAAACCCAGGTTTTGGGTCCCAAGTATCAAATCTCTAAGGTTTTGGTCCATTGTTTGAGAAAGGCCTTGACTATAAAAGAGGGAAGGAGATCATTTGGCCGATTCACTGGTGGATGTTGAATATCTTAAGAGCTAAATCTGAAATTCTGGTGGTAGGTGTGCGAGTGATAGCTAGATCTGAATCAAGGAGAAACCTAACCATTATAAGGTGGATCTACTGATCTCTTTGGCGCATGATCAGATCTGTGAATTTGACAAGTCCGGGGTATAATTGAGGACTGATAAAGTGTCTGTACTCGGAGGTCCGCAGGCGTCATACGGCGCCGATGCGGAGGTGCACAGGCCAGAAGATAGAACAGGTGCGGAGGTACGCAGTCCAGTTGATGCCGCAGGTGCGGAGGTGCACAGTCCAGTTGACACCATAGGTGTGGAGGTGCGCAAAACAGAGAACAGAACAGGTGTGGAAGTGCGCAGTCTCGACATAGAGGAAGTGTGGATTTCCACAGGTTTCTATTGGTGAAGTTGTGGACTTTTCTTTGAAATATTTTAGCTGCCTTTGCTTATTATTGCTGAGTTCAGGGTTCTGTATTTGTGCTTGGTTGTTGTATTAAGAAGCTATTGATTCAGCATTTGCACAAGGAAGTTGGGTAATTTCAGATCTATCTGATGGTTGATTTATATTCTTGGATACAGTCCGAAAATTTACGAAACGAGGTCCTTGGAAGAAAAGAGAAGGTTGTAGCCTTCTGTAGGTTGAAGCCTGCGTACTAGTAAAGGACTGCACCAGTACAAAATCATTGTAAAAGTTTCTAATTGAAAGAAGATAGAGACATATTGCAGCAAGTAGTTTTCACCCACATTAGGTTTCCACCTTATATCTTGTGTTCCTTGGTGTGACTGTTGCTCTATTTTTGTTCTTGTTATATGATTCTGACACAGATTAATATATTATAAGTTTGGAAGGTATAACCAAGTTTCATCTGCTAATATTTGTATAAATTGAAAAGAGTTTGATAATACTGATTCACCCCCCCCTCTCGGTATTATTTTCAACATGTGATACATGTGAGTGTGACACAATTAAACATAAAAAATAAGTAAAGGAGAAAAAAGAACATTTGCAAAAAAAATGTCATGAAATCAAAGAATTTTAATATTCCTTACATGAATTGGATAAATAATTTGTTGGTTTTGAAAAGAAAATTTGTTTAAAGAATAAATTGATTGAATTACTTCAACCAAAATTAATATAAAATGAGCATCAAATTGAGAACATGGTTGATGCAAAATACAATAGATGATGTCATAAAAATGTTTGATGTTATTTGTGATACACATGACCTAATGGTTGATACCTAGTGGTGAGCACCAGTATTGCAGCAATAATGCTACAACTCCTGGGCTGCCTACTTTACTCTTATCAACCCGGTAGTTCGTAAAAAACATGGAAGCTATGGTGTTGTATGCACAAGTACCAGTTCTTACTGCAGGCTGTCACTTGGTCAGCTGGCACAAGATCAGTAGGAGCTCAAGCCAACTTCTATGGATTCTAGAAAAAGCTCTATATGTGATGAAAGAAAGGAAATCTTATTCTATAGAGCCTACTCTAATAACAAAAAGGAAAAAGATTGAAATGTAAAGTAAACCTAGCAAATCCTACTTAACCAACTAATCCTCCTTTTGCAAAAAACACTATGAAAACCATGAAATGAATGCAATTACCTACAAAAGGAAGTAAACAACATCTACTCATGCTATTTCTAGAAGCAAATGAGCAAAAAACATCTTTTTGGATTTTTATGTATTTTTATGTGAACTTGAGAGGCATGTATTTTATTGTCTGTAAAGGTGGAAGCAAATAGGTGGTGTTTAAGGGAAACTTTGAGCTTTTTGGGGATGTAGGATGGTGTGGATGTGCCCTAGGAGGTCTCAGGTGGCCTTCTGGAGGCTTTTCCCACATGTGGCCTTCAAAAGAAAGCCTACTGGAAAATCTACAAGAGGTCTACAGGAGGATGCCGATAGGAGTTTTGAAGGTTTTGAGGGTGTGAGAGTGGGTGAAAAAGGTAGGTGAATGTTGGGATGATGTGTTAGGGCACCTAAGGTCCATCAAGAATCACTAGGAGAGGGAACGATGTTTGGGAGAGAGGAAGAAGTCCAATGGAAAAATGCATAAAACTAAGGCAGATCTGAGGTGAACTTTGGGCAACCTGTAGGGCATGGATCAAAGAGAGAATGTGATGGCTGATAGGCTGACCTACGGTGAGGAGAGATCTACTGCAAAAGAACCAACAATTAACCAATAATATCAATCAAGCAAGGAAGTGAGTACATCTAAAAAACAAAATTTTACGTCAAGCTAGTCTAAACTATGATCCATGGAAGTGAATGCTGAGCAATGCTACAAGAAAAGAGAGCATGGAAGAAGACTTATTGTAAATACATAAATGAGCATGGTGGAAGAGATCTAAAGAAAAGCATTAACCTTCTAACACACTTCCAAACACTATAAATCGTATGAAGAAGGAAAATCTGTGTTTTTGGGGCAACAAGAGGGTCTTTGCCTCAATTCCTAGTCCCAAAGGGAGGAAAAGAGGCCAAGGCATTGTTGCTAGCTTTTTGAATCTTCTTTCTATCATTGATTAACCTGCTATAGAAAACACAAATGAAAGCAAACTACTAAACCATCAAAAACAACCTATTCTTAACAAAGAAAGAAATTCATCTAACAGAAAGAAATTCATCTAACAACAACTAATCCATAAACTAAAACAAAGCATATAAATACAAACAAAGAGGAGCTTGGCTACTTAGATTGGGCCCTAACACAAGAGCTTCAGCACTCTGAGGTAACTTAGTGGTAGCTCGAAAAATATCTCATCTTTATTATCAAAACAATAATAGGATTACATGAAACTGTCCACAAAAGTAAGCTCAAAGTTGAGTAGAGTTTTACAATAGCAAAAGTACAACAAAAATATGACCCTAGTGAGGCCCTAGGGCTCTCTACTTATGCAATTAAAGCTCCCAACAACTTCCTTAAAATCAGGGAGGCTTGGCTCCCAAAACTCGAGATAAACATCAGTTATCCTCCACTTGCTCGGCTGCCTCCTAGTGCATTGATTTGGCTGTTTGTACTCCAAGTTGCATGAAGGGGAATTTGAAGTGGGGAGTGATAAATGAGGGTGATTCCTTCCTATAAATCCTCTCCTTTGTCCATTTCGAATTATTGTTGCCAATTGTCCATTGAATCTTTGACTTTGTCTTCAAAATCAACAAAAATCTGCATTAACCACATATTAGACCACATGCTATCATAACTAACCCAACTCACTCCATAAGCATAAATATAATAAAAAAGCATGCAATAAGCTAAGAGAATGGTTGATTTAACTATGTTAGGAGGCAAAATGAGCCCATATAATTACCCATTTATGGGGCTCATCATCACCCCCCTACTGAAGGTGTTGCTCATCCTCTGAGCAACTTAGTCTAACTCCTCATCCTCTGAGCAACTTAGTCTAACTCCTCATCTTCTATGGCCTTGGTGGCCTCTCTAGCATCCCAAGAATCTGATGTTGTTTCCTCTTCCTTGTCATAGAAGGTTGCTTTTCTGTCTATCTCTTCCCACTGCCTCTGCTCTTCTTCTTTCATCCTTCCTTCTAGCATGCCTAACAACAGTGGTGGACTCAGTTTGAGGCCAATCCAATTGACCTGCAGTCTCTGCATTGAGTGCTTGTACATTGGCACTCTCCTTAGTGCCTCCTTCATCATCATTGGGGAATGATATTCCTTGATCTTCAGATTGTGTTGTAACATGTTCCATCTCTTCATACATGCATACACACAGTCATCCCCAAGTAACCTCTCCATGTCCTCAAAATTTGTAATGGCTTGTGCTTGATCACTTATATATCTAGGGGTAATTTGGGGATTATTGGCAAGCAGATAGTGTGTGATAATGAGAGCCATGGGATCTGATGGCTCAGCTCTGATAATTAATCGCTCATTCTACTCCCTTATCATCAACCTTTTTACTTTTTTTCCCTTAACTCTTCATGGTTCATCTAGGAAGCCATGGCCATTGGTTGTAGGTCCCCTAGCCTAGCATTGGGGTCCCACACATTCATGTCTATGAGGGCCATATTATGCAAGTAAAATTCTGCCATCTTTGCGTTATCTTCTGTTGTGCTTTGATCAGACGGGTCCATAAATTGTCTGTACTCTTGAAAAGGAATTGTGTCTCTTTGTGGCAAAGTCTCGATCTAAAATTATAGCCATTAACACATATTTCATTAAAATTGGATTTTTTTTATTACAAAGACATCATTAGAATTGAGTTTTTTGGCTATTTTGAAATTCTAGATCCACTATTTAATTCCAAATTTAATAAAATATGTGTTCATTGGTCCTTGAGGTATAATCCATAGGATTTTACTGGTGTTCTACATTGCAGTGCCTCCATGGATAAGCTAGCCATGCATGCTAGCTAGGTCTCTTTCTCCTTTAGCTGCCTCCTTAGCAATTCATTTTCAGTTTGAAGTTGGTTTCTTGCAATTGCTTCTCTATGTCTAACAGCACTTAACTCTCTGCCCATCTCTAAGTCTATTATCCATATGGCCAACATCCTCAACTCCCTTGGATTTGGCTATTTGCATCCACCTATGCATTTTTATTCTTTCCTTCTCTAGTTCAAAGGATAGTGGAATTGCAAATGTTTGTGGAATTATCCTTCCTCCTTCAAGAAGATGGTAATAGGAGGCAAGGATGGGCTAGGGATTAGGTTGTTGTGGCTCTGTAGCTTCCTCCTTCCCTTTTGGCTGCTCTTCTATTCTTTTCTCCAGTTGTTGGGTCTCTTGTAGCTTTGACAGTGTCTCATGTAGAACTGTCTATGCCTCCTGTAGGACTATTTTTGGGTCTTGTAGTTGCACCTTTTCCTTCTAGGTGGAAGATCTAGGAGTCCCTCTTTCATATGTGATAGGGGTTTTAGAGGGAGATTATTCCCCTTTAACAATGGGTGAATCTTCAATTGTAATGGGCACTATTAAAGATGGCCAGGGTTTCCCTATTTTAATCCTTGTGCTTTTCCTCGCCTTGAAATACATGGAGGCCTACCTTTTTCTCTTTTCTTTTGGCTTAATTGGTGTGCTAAGGACTATGAGGGTAGTTGTTGCCTCCCTTTCCACGGTATCAGGGGACCCTTCTCTTTATTTTTCCTATGCTACCTCTTTTTCTCCTCCTTCTGCCTCCTTTTCTACCTTTGTTTGCTCTATTTCTTCCTGTTCTGTTTCTTCCCCCTTCTTCTCTTCTATCTTAGTTTCTTCCTCCTCCTTTTCTTATCCTGCTGAGTCATCAGTTTCTTCCCCTTCTCCACCTTTCTACTCTTCTTCCTCACTTTTAGAAGGACTAATATCATAGGTGAGGGTCTTTATGTCATCTTCTACTGTCATGTTCGTGAAGACTTCCCATGTTATAGGGAGTGTGAATGTATGGAGGGATTCTTCCACTAAAATTTTAATTAACCCATGGTGAGGCAGCTAATCTAGACTCCCTGCCTTAAAATTAATGTTGGAGTCTAAGAGGGACTGTAGGAGGAAATAGGGGATGTTGAGTTTCTGGGGTGTTGGAGTGTCCATGCCATATCTCAGCTCATGAAGGATTCTAAAATGGTAGCCATAGACTATGTTATACCTCCCTTTACAAGAAATGTATTTGATGATTTGATAGCTAACCTCATCACAAGGGTATGGTATGGTAGCCCTTCTAATGCCATTTTTATCTTCTACAAGATGTTCATTGTTTTGGAAGAAGTTTTTCTTCGCAATCTATCCAATTGGTTTTTCATCTTTGCTCCAAGGTAATCCAAGAGCAAGGGTAGTAACCCTACTGATAAATTCAGGGGTTATCTCCATGGAAAGACCTCTAAAAGTGACAGTGGCATGTGTTCTTAAGTGGGTGACTAAAGAGAGGGAAAATTCCTTGGTAATTTCCTCATCAAACCCTCGGAATTTCTCAAAAAAGTTCATCCAATTTTCCCTTGTGAATATGGCCACTACTTGGGGACGTTCATGAAGCTTGGTGGAAGTAGTGGGCTCCTTCCTCATGAATCCTCCTATCACTGTGCTTATATCCCTTTTGAACACCAAATGTAGAGATGGAGACAATAATTTTGAAGAAACAAGAAAGCAGAGGAAAACTATGTTTTTTTTTTAAACAGGTAGAAATTTTTTATGTAATTCCTCTTCTTCTGTGGACTCAATTCCTCCTTAAAATGATATCGTTTCTTGAATATGCTGATAATCAAGGTGGGTATGCATGGAACCTACCTCGTCAAGCTAGAAATCAAGCAAACAACCCGTGTTTTCTTCTTAAAAACAACTCACTGCCCCTCCTGTAGAACCGCTTATAGGTGCTCCTATAGAACCTGTAAGTGCTCCTGTAGACAATGCCGAGAGCAGAAGGGTGGGTGAGATTGATGGAAAATGATGGTTTCGTGGCTGTGGGGTGACAAGAAGTTTGCTGCAGCAAGTTTACGAGGAGGGAATGAGGGAAAAGGTGGTGAGAGTGCTCGAGGAGGAGTACTTATTACTTCTTTTAGATATTTCTGGTGATGGGGGTGAGCTGGAAAAAATGTACATCGGCCATATTTGGACCGTTGGTCCCCACCTACCTTGTCATCATGGTTCCTTCCCACAATCATCTCCCATTATTGCATCGGATTTTACATACCCTCCACTGCCTGTCCTTGGTATCTTTCTCTGAGTTGACTATGCACACGTGTGGGTGACATCTTCAGATGAGTGCAGTCAACTAAATGGAGGTGGCCAGGTTAACTGGCCACCTTTTCCTCATTCAACCTCAACCATCTCATTACTCATGCATATATTTCAATTACACAAATGTAAATAGAGGAGCGAGTTAGTCACTTACCTATGAGTCAAATGTATTTACTGTGAGGTATTTTGGCTCCTTCTATTGCTGCATGCATGTGTTTCCCTTGCTGCATGCTCTTTGCTTTCTGATGTGTGGCTATTTGTCTTGTGTAGGTATCCTCTGGTTGGATCTAAGCTTCAAATGTCTCCTTCAATCCTCATGGTTGCACTTCTTTTGTTGCTGTGCCTTGATTTTAATGGGATCGACTGCTATAGGAATTCCTACAGGAGCTCCTGTAGCTGCTTCTCCCCTTGACATTTCAGCTTATTTCTATGTTGGAGGCTATGAGGATGATGCCAAAGATGCTGATGGAGATGGAAAGGTAATAGGTAAGCTGCAGGTGAGATTTGAGGTGCTACTCCCTTTCTTATTTTTGTTTTTTTTCTCTTTTTACTAAAAACTGCTTTTTTGTGTTTTTCTGGGATAAGAAGAAAAAAATGATGATGATGATGTGACGCATGTGTGGAATGGATGGCAAGGTAGGTTGATAGCTGTAGGAGGGTTTATATTTTCTTCATGAAGCTTCCTCAAACTACTTTTTTGAACCATTTCTAGCTCTCTGTAATTCCTACAGGAGCCTCCTGTAGAAAACACAAACTCTTATAGAACACACAATTTTCGAAAAAAACATAGTGGGGTGGAAGAAAGGTCAGAAATGATGGAGAAGAGTGTGGAGGAGATGAAATAGATGTTGGTGTGAATGTCAAAGCTCTATGGCATCTCTTCTGGCTCTTAGTGGTCCTCTTGCAAACCTGCAATGCACATTAAAATTCAGTTTTCTTTTTATTTTTTCTCTTTTTTCTTTTTTTTTTTGGAAACAACTAGGGCACCTCAAGGAGGTTTCCACCCCAATTTCCTACCCTGGGTGCCTCCAAGGGATGTTTTCACCCAGAGATATTATTCTCTTATTTTTTTTCTGACATCACTAGGCCGCCTCAGGAGAGGTTTTCAACCGAATGATGGGACTTCAAGCACCTCATGGAGGTTTTCACTTGAGTCCTTGTTTTTTTTCTTTTCTTTTTTTCCTTCAGTGAGTGGGTGAAGTGGAGGCTAAGACATGCTCAACTACCATCACTATCTTATTCAAATCTTCAATTAACTCTCGCATTGAGAGGGGCTTCTTGTGAATTTTCAACCGATATCCATTGACAAGCATGGGGATGGCTTCATCATCAATGGTTGTGATCAGAACTGAACCATTGTCAATGCATTTGTCCACAGTGTAGGGTCCCAGCCATCTTGTCCTCATCTTTCCTTTGAATTCATACCTTGAATCATAGAGCAGTGCCCAATCTCCTTCTTGGAATTGCTTCTCCTTGATATTTTTTTCATGTCATATCTTCCTCTGAAGCTGAACTACCTATGTGTGGAGAAGGGCTTGCAATCTTTGTTCATCCAATCCATTGAGCTGGAGTAACTTTTCTTTCTGTGCATGGCTGAGGTGTAGGTCCAGCTAAGCTGCCATCCTTAATGTATTGAATTCAAATTCTTTTGACAGCAAAGCCTTCTTCCCATAGACGAGTTCATAGGGTGTGAAACTTGTAGTAGTTTTCCATGTTGTGTTATAGGCCCAAGTGGCCTCAACTAATCTGTCCTCTAGTATTTTCTACTGCTGCTCACTACGTTGGTCAAAATTCCTTCCAAAGCTCTATTAGTGACTTCCACCTGCCTATTGGCTTGTGGATGGTAAGGGGTGGAAATCTTGTGCTTGATTTTATGATGTGTGAGAAAGTCTTCAATCAAATTGGAAGTGAATTGACTGCCTTGATCTATGACCAATTCTCTTAGATACCCGAACTTGTAGAATATGTTTTCTCTCAAAAACTCAGATACTTTTTTCTCTGTCGTTGCTTTGATTGCTTTTGTTTCTACCCACTTTTTCAAGTGATCGGTGAACACAATGATGTATTGTTTCTATCTTAAAGGAGGGCTAATAGGACCCACAAAGTCCATGCCACACTTCTCAAATGGCTCAAAGGTCACTTGAGGTTGCATGGGCATCTCATCCTTTGGAGTAGGTTTCCCCATCCTTTGAAACCGATCACATTGGCTGGTGTATCTCCTCACATCTTGATGAAGAGTGGGCCAATAGTAGGTTGCTTGCAATATATTGAAGGTCAATATCTTTGCTGCAAAATGACCTGCACAAGACCCGTCATGACATGTCAGGACAATGTCAAAGACTTCCTCCCCCCTGACACATCTTCTAAAGATCTGATCTATTCCAAGTTTGAAGAGATTACCCCCAATCCAGGTGAAAGGAGCACTTTTCCTTACTATCTTTCTCTTCTCTTTTGAGGATAGGTGTGGTGGAAACCGTGTTGAAACCAAGTAGTTTGTTATATCAACAAACCATGGACAGAGTATTGAAATAACAAATAGATGTTCATCTGGCATTTGATCATCGACCATTCCTTCTTCACCTGCATGAAAATTTACTCTAGACAAAAAGTCAGAAACAACACTTTCTTTACCAGGCTTATCAATAATGGTTAGATAAATTTGTTGTAGTAAAAGCAACCATACAATATTGCAAGCATTTACATCTGGTTTGTTCATCAAATATCTAATTGTAGCATGTTCAGTGTGCACAAAGGTTTGATAGCCTATGATATAATGTCTGAATTTGTTTAATGAACACACAATAGCTAGGAGTTCCTTCTCGGTCACTATGTAATTTAACTCTGCCTTTGACAAATTTTTGCTTATAAAGTATATGGCATAAGGCAACTTTTCATCAATTTGTCCTAAGGATGCTCCTATTGCTTTGTTCAAGCCATTTGTGTGGATGTGAAAGGGTAGGGCCCAATTTGGGCCTCTAAGAATTGGGGCAGTCACTAACTTGCTCTTCAAGGTATCTAGGGCTTTTTGACAGTTTTAGGACCATATAAACTCAACATCTTTACCTAAAAGGCAAAACAAAGGAGAGGTTAGCTTACTGAAATCTTTAATGAATCTTTGGTAATATCTAGCGAAGCCTAGGAAACTTCTAACATCTCTCACCATTTGAGGAGGTGGGACCCTTTGGATGATGGAAATTTTGTTGAGGTCCACTAGTAGTCTTTGTTGAGATATTGTATGACCTAACATAGTCCCTTCTGTCATAAAAAATTCGCTTCTTTCTAGACTGAGGGATAGGTTCATCTCAACGCACTTGTCTAGAACTTTTCCTAGGTTATATAAGGTTTCCTGAAAGTCAGAACAATAACGAGTAAAATCATCCATATATATTTCCACTGCATCGTGAACCAGTTCAGAAAATATACTCAATACCACTCTTTGGAAAGTGGCTGGACGTTGCACAAACCAAAAGGAAGGACCCGGTATGCAAAGGTACCCCAAGGACAAGTGAAAGTGGTCTTATCTTGGTCTTTTCGGCTGACTTGAATATGACTATACCCACTGAACCTATCTAGGAAGGAGAAAAATTTTTTCCCCGCTAGACCATCTAACACTTGATCTATGAATGGTGAAGGAAAATGGTCCCTTTTAGTGGTTTTGTTCAATTCCCGATAATTAACATAGATTCCCTAGTTGCCATTTTTCTTTGTCACTAGCACCAAAGGAGAGACCCATTCACTGTCAGAGATGGGATAAATGAATCCTGCATCAAGCAATTTTTCCAATTCTTCCTTAACAATGTCTTTAAGTGCTGGATTCATCCTCCTTTGAGACTACCTGACTGGTTTACAATCTTCCTTAATGTATTTATGATGAGTACATATTGAAGGGTGCACTCCCTTCATCTCCTTATAACTCCAGGTGAAGGCATCTAAATGCTTTCTTAATAAGCTGCACAACTCCTTCTCCTAGGAAGTGGATAGGGATGGATTGACTTTCAGTGTTCTTTTTGGGCTGAACTCTATATTCTTAACATGAAGAGATGTTAGGTCGGCCACACAGAGGTTAGTTGAGGGGTTCTTTTTGGCTTCTTTCACTATGCCTCTAATGGTAAGACACTGGGGGGTGGATTCTGAATCAAATTTTCAATCATATCATCCTCATCTTGTAGTTTTCCCCCCATGGTAGTTTCTAATGCACAAAGTTGTGTAGAATAGGCCTCATCCTCATCCTCCTCCTCCAACCAGAGAGGTAGATCATGTTCTAGCAAGGGTTGAGCAAGAGGGTATAGGATTAACTGCTTGGACATATGCCTATTCTTTATGGCCATGTTCCCAGCTCGACAACTGATGTAGGCATCAGCGGTAGCCAACTAGAGTCTTCCGAGGATGAGAGGATACCCAGTGAGATTCTTCTTTAGCTGGAGAACTATGAAATCAACAGGGTACTCCTAAGAATCAATGGAGACCATCACATCTTCGACAATCCCTTCAGGGGTCATGGTGGAGCAATCTGCTAGCTGCAGTACTATCGTGGTCTTCCTCAAGGAGCCTTGCAGGTTAAGTTTAGGCATTGTTTCCTTTGTCATCAAATTAATGGTGGCTCCCAAATCAATCAAGGTAGGTGGGATCATGGTACCATTGATGTGGACATCAACTACTAGGCTTCCAGGGTCCAGATATTTCAGATAGATTACCTGCCCCAACATCAGGTCGGACAATTGTCCTATGACATTGAGGGTTGGGGCATCTCTTTTGCACCTTCCTGGATGCCTAAAGCACTTCTCTTTGATCAACCTATTATATATAGGAACATCTTTTATGGCTTGGAGAAGTGGTATCTTCAAACATAACTATTTCAATTCTCACAAAAGTTCGTTTCTTCTAGGGTAGCCTATGTTGTCCCTGATAGTCTCTCAGGAAAGGGTGGAATTGCTTTAGGTTAAATTTCCTCTTTATCTTCCTCAACCTCCCTGGGTGGAGGTTGGCTATCTAGTAGAACCTTCCCAAATCGTAGGTTAATCTCCTAAATCTCTACAGCATAAGTTGGCCATGATGGTTCCGTACCATATACTTGCTGAGACTGTCTATTGTTCAGGTTCAGGTTCACCTGGGTAGGCATTTGGGGCTGCCTTTGTGGAACAAAAGGTAATTTTTGTGGTTGAACAGGTGGTGGAGGTAAAAGAGCAGGAGGAGACTAGTACTAGGGCCTCCACCCCTGATGAGATGCATTCCACTGAGGTTGCGGTTGAACATAGGATTGAAATGAATGAGTGGTTGGTTGGGCATGATATTGAGATGGGAAGGACCAAGGAGGAGGCATGGACTAGGAAGGATGAGTAGGAGGGCCCCAAGAAGGTATGGAAGTGACTTGGTTGGGGTTGTAGTATGCCTAAGATGTCCCTTGCATCCCCTGCTGGTATGGTCTAGGTCCATGCAGTCTTCTTTGGTTCATGAAATAGAGTGGTTCAGTGGCTCCTTCGGCCCCTTACTATACAGCTTTAAGTCTGGGAAATGAAGGGCACTTATCTGTAGAATGATCTTCTTCACAGACTGAGCAAACCTCTATAGATTTCAATGGACATTCGTTCCTAGGATGTCTACTGGTGCATCTAGGACAAAAGATGACCAAAGCCATCTCTTCTTCCTCTTTTTTTCTTTTGATATGCAAGGTATCCATTTGCATGGCAAGAGTCTACAACATCTCACTTTTGATGTCTTTCAGCATGTTTCCAATTTCAACTTTAATGGATGAATTGGAAGAGGAGGTATTGGCTATGGGTTGACTCCCCCCTACCTTTCTTTCTAGTTGCTCTAGAATGATTTTTAAAAACGGTCTTTATGTCCTCATAACATAGTTGGTAGATGTCTCCCCCAGCCAACAGATGGAGAGTGTCTAGAAGGTCTTCTGTAATTCCCCTGAGCAGGACCAACTTCAGAGATTCATGGTCAAGTGTACACCTGGACCTTTAGTAGATGAGCTGGAACCTCTCCTCATAATCTTCCAAGGATTCATCACTTCCCATGGTCATTCAGAAGATTTCTTATTTGGTATATTTTGACCTACAATAGTCTTAGTACTTGTCACTAAAGGCTTTCTACATCCGAGACCAAGTTGTGATGCTATTGCCAGGTAACCCCATGAACCAGCGCAATGTTGCATCCTTGAGAGTAGAAGGGAATAGCTTCAACTTTTTCTCATCTTCTACATAGTCATAGGTTTGACAGATCACAGTAAACTCAAACAAGAAGGTGTCAGGATCTTCTATAGTCAAACCATGGAAGTGAGGTAGGGCTGAAGGGCTTATATTCATCATTTTTGTGTCCCCATTGGTCTCCCTAATGGGAAATTTACCATCTATTCTGTCTCCATTCCCCCTAGCATTTCTGTTTTCAGCCATTGTCTCAGGAGGGATGTTTTCTTCTTCTTCTTCCCCTATAGGTTTTTCAAATATCTCTGGTTGTTCACCTAAAGGTTCTTCTTGATCACTGCCACCAAAGAAGAGAGAAGGTTGGCTGTGTGAGGTGGTGGGGGTGTTGGGAAAGAATTTTCCTGAATTATCTCTATTCCTATGAGGCATGAAAGGAAATATTTTTGGTTGTTTTTTTTTTTCACACTGATTGTACCTACAAAACCAAAATGGATAGAACAAAACAAATTTCAACTAACTGAAATTAACTTGTTGAAATGAAATTTGCAGAATTGAAAAGGAAAGAGAGGAAATGTAGAACTTGAAAGAAATGACTAGCCTACTCTTGCTGAAATGAAATTTGTAGAATTGAAAAGGAAAGCAAGGAAATGTAGAACTTGAAAGAAATGACTAACCTACTCTTGATGAAATGAAATTTGTAGAATTGAAAAGGAAAGCAACAAAATGCAGAAGCTGAAAGAAATGAATATTCTACTTTTGTTGAAATAAACTATTTAGTAGAATGTTGCGATACAAAATAGAAGAAAGGAGTAATCACAAAATAAACTGACGCTTCCCCGGCAACGGTGCCAAAAAGTGGTGGGCACCAGTATTGCATCAATAATGCTGCAACTCTTGGGCTACCTAGTTTACTATTATCAACCCGGTAGTTCATAACAAACTTGGAAGCAATGGTTTTGTATGCATAAGTACTAGTTCTTACTGCAGGCTATCACTTGATCATCTGGCACAAGATCACTAGGAGCTCAAGCCAACTTCTCTGGATTCCAGAAGAAGCTCTATATGTGATGAAAGAAATGAAAGCTTACTCTACAGAGGCTACTCTAATTGCAGAGAGGAAAAATACTGAAATGTAAAGTAAACCTAGCAAACCCTACTTAACCAACTAATCCTAATTTTGCATAAAGCACTATGAAAACCATGAAATGAATGCCATTACCTACTAAAGGAAGTAAAAAACATCTACTCACGCTATTTCTAGCAGTAAATGAGCAAAAAACATCTTTTTTTGGATTTTTATGTGTTTTTATGTGAAATTGGTAGGCATGTATTTTATTGTGTGTGAAGCTGGAAGTAAATAGGTGGTTTTGAAGGGTGAATTTTGGCTTTGTGGTGTTGTAGGATGGCGTGGATGGGTTCTAGGAGGTCTCAGGTGGCCTTCTGGAGGCTTTTCCCACACTCGGCTTTCAAAAGAAAGCCTACAGGAAAATCTACAAGAGGACACAGGTGATCTACAAGAGGTATACAGGAGGTCTACAGGAGGCTACTGAGAGGAGTTTTGAACATTTTGAGGGTGTGAGAGTGGTTTGAAAAGGTAGGTGAAGGGTGGGATGATGTGTTAGGGAACCTAGGGTCCACCAAGAACCACTAGGAGAGGGAAAGATGATTGGGAGAGAGGAAGAAGTCTTGTGGAAAAAAGTAGAAAACTAAGGCAGATTTGAGGTGAACTTTGGGCAACCTGTAGGGCATGGATCAAAGAGAGAATGTGATGGCGGATAGGCTGACCTGCTGAGAGGAGAGATCTACTGCAAAAAAATCGACAGTCAACCAATAAGATCAAGCAAGCAAGGAAGTGAGTACATCTAAAAAATAGAATTTTGTGTCAAGCTAGTCTAAACTATGATCCATGGAAGCGAATGTTGAGCAATGCTACAAGAAAAGAAAGCATGGAAGAGGACTTATTGCAAATACAAAAATGAGCATGGTGGAAGAGATCTAAAGCAAAACATTAACCTTCTAACACACTTGCAAACACTAGAAATCATATGGAGAAGGAAAATATGTGTTTTTGGGGGAGCAAGAGGGTCTTTGCCTCTATTCACAGTCCCAAAGGGAGGAAAAGAGGCCAAGGCACTTTTGCTAGCCTCTTGAATCTTCTTTCTATCACTACTTAACCTACTATAGAAAACAAAAATGAAAGCAAACTACTAAACCATAAAAAACAACCTATTCTTAACTAAGAAAAAAATTCATCTAACAACAACTAATCCATAAACTAAAACAAAGCATATAAATACAAACAAAGAGGATCTTGGCTACTTGGATTGGGCCCTAATCCAAGAGCTTCAACCCTCTAAGGTAACTCAGTGCTAGCTCAAAAAGGATCTCATCTTTGTTATCAAAACAGTGATAGGATTACATGAAACTGTCCACAAAAGTAAGCTTGAAGTTGAGGAGAGTTTTACAATAGCAAAAGTACAAGAAAAATCTAACCCTATTCAAGCCCTAGGCCTCGCTACTTATACAACTGAATCTCCCAACATATTCCTTAAAATCAGGGAGGCTTGGCTCCCAAAACTTGAGATAAACATCAGTTATCCTCCACTTGCTCAGCTGCCTCCTAGTGCGTTGATTTGGCTGTTTGTACTCTGAGTTGCATGAAGGGGAATTCGAAGGGGGGAGTAATAAATGAGGGGGATTACCTCCTATAAATCCTCTCCTTTTTCCACTTCAAATTATTGCTACCAATTGTCCATTGAATCTTTGACTTTGTCTTCAAAATTCAACAAAAATCTACATTAACCACATATTAGACCACATTGCATCATAACTAACTCAACTCACTCCATAGGCATAAATATAATTAAAAAGCATGCAATAATCTAAGAGAATGGTTGATTTAACTATGTTAGGAGGCAAAATGAGCCCATAATTACCCATTTATGGGGCTTATTTTCTAGGTATCAAATAACATGGATTATGATTCTTTTACTAGTGATGAGATAGAATCATATGGTTAATTGTTGAATATAAGTCTTTTTGAAGTCGATTCACAAGCAAAAGCATAGAGTGAGAGTAGAAACACTAAATGTGAATTTTAAGTCACAAAATAAAATATTTATGAAGAATATAATGGAGTGACTAAATATGACAAAGGAAATAATTTCCATATACTATATTACTCCAAACTGGTTTGATTTATGAGTATAAATCATTTTGTTGCAGATTTGAATAATATAGAAGTTAGTGAAGATGTTCATAATGTGGATGTTAAATAAAATCAAAATAATTCCTAATAGGAGTCAACATTGTTATCAAGTTGGTATTATGGATACATCACATTTTTATCTCCATCCTTTCCCTCATTGAGGGAAGATAAATCATCATTTAGAAAGATATTGAAAGAATAAAAGTAAAAAATAAGATTCATTATGTATGGATAAGTTCCTAAATATGAAATTTAGATTTTAATAAATTACATAAATCTTATCATCTAGGAGGAATACAAATAAGACACATTTGCATGGTGAAATCATAAAAGAAGAATGATTTCAACTAGTTATCCATGATGAATATTTTGGACATGATTTTGATCCAATTATACATGCTTTTTAAATTTAAACATGAATGAAAGAGAATGGTACTCTCTTCGTATCAAGGGGGGAGTACATCGATGAAATAGAATTGGTTAGTGGTTAAAAAATACCACCACATTGATAAGGTAAAAAGGGCTAGTGGTCAACCAACAAAACCGCTAGATAAAAAAGAAATGAAAGATATGAGAGGATCAAGGTTGAATCCCTTCATCAATATTCTTACTATGAACATAAGAGTGTGTAATATCAAATATCAATGATAATAATTAGGCTTTAAGTCTCCAAGTCCTATTAATAAAAAATATCAATCAACATTTATTAAATCCAACATGACAATTATTCTATCCCATACCATGCCAATCAGTGCTCGATTCTTCCATTCAACAGAACATTCTGAAGAAATATTCTCAAAGGCCTTCCTCATATATTATTCTCTATTATAATACCTTATATATTTCTCAAATCATCTTCATTCCTTTTTATCCAATTCCCTAAATTCTTGAAATTTTCAAATAAATGACCTTACCTTCAATAAATATACCCAAATATACTTATAAAAATCATTGATGAAATTGAAAACATATCTTCCACCTTCAAATAATGGTTTTTTCATTTTTCATAGGTTATTATGGCGAAGTTCTTTTTTATTCTTCTATTTCCATAGCTTTCTTGCTTGACATGTTGTATAGTGATGCTCACAAATCCCACAACCTTCACAAATAGCATTAGGTAGTACACTAATCATTTTAAAATTCACTTTCAACTTCATAACTCAAAATTAAGGTGTATGAATCTTTCATGTTAAATTATAATCTACTCTTTAGTTTAGAATATGACTATAGTTTGTATTGGATCCACATGTTATTCACTTAGCCTACATACGAAATAGCACGTTCATTCATGGGATATTAAATAATGCCTCTGATTTCACTAGATACCAAAAAATATATTTTCATTGATCCCCCTTCCCAGTATATATATCCAATTAAAAAAAAAACTATTTTTTGAAAATATTTTAGATATCCATTTTTTTGTGTGGAATTTTTAATACTCATTTTCATTTCTACCTTTATTTCTTACATGAGCCAAAACTCTAATGACATAGTAAAGAAGAATGAAATTGTAGAAGTGAAGAGATAATCTACATGAATAAATGGTGCCTAAAGATAATGTTACAACATTAAATACAAGGTAAAAATAAATTAACATAAAGTGGATATCACACAATAGCTAAAATATTTTATGATTCACCATAGTTGATTACGTTGGTCCACTCTTCTAATTGACCTTTGTTTATTGACTAACTATCACTAGAGATCTAATACTGTGATGAACCAACTATTCTATATTATTGTAGTAGTGATATACTATTTGGATCACTATTGTAGGTGCGCATAAAGAAAATAACATATATATAAAATACAAACATACAAAAATTTAATTAAGAGTAGATATCCATTAGGGTAGAGCTACTATGCTCCTTCGGATAGAGTGTAAACTTTTGTTTTTGTAATTGTACGATCATAGTTTGTATTTCTAAGGGGGGAAAGGAGAGGAGAATGTTAAGGTATTTAATTGGTCTACAACCACCTTTAAGGAAAATTTTAGGATGCCATTAATATGACCAAGAATTAACTAAATTTGTTTCTAGTCTTATATTTACATTTATCCGTAATGACCATCCTATTGGATGCATATACACATTGATGTAATATTACCTTAAATATTTTGGTGTATTAAGTGAAGCCCCACAAATCAACAAGGTGTTATTTTCAAATAATGGGTGTTTAACTTCTTTTATTCCCCAATGATATACATTCCTTGCAATAGTTTGTTGCTTCTTTCTTCATCCAATTCTTTTTCTAATGATTCACTAATATTGATATGTAAGGATGGTGAAAGTGGGGATCGTTCCCTAAATCCCAATAATATTTTAAGTAAATAAATTAATCATCCATTTACTAATGATTTAATCCAAGGGGTAGTGAAACAAACATAAATTTAGCTAGTAAGGGCAAGGGAGAAGCCATAATTTTATAATGTATTCCAAGGGGGTGAGGATGGGAGAGAAAGCAGTGGGAAAGGAATTGTAAATAAATATGGATGGGAATAAAGAAAGGAGACAAATAGATGGAATCAATTCCAAGGTAGCATGCCGAAAGCTAACATGATGCTCCCTATGATAGGTATCATGATGGCTAAATAGCCTAATTGATAGAGGAGTTCTCTGTAAGAATTTTATGCTCTGATATGCCCTAGCTTGTCTAGGATGAAATATTTGTGGTCGAAAAGAAAATTAAAGGTGATTGTTGTTTCTTGAATAATACTATGGTAGCAAGTGAAATTTCTAATTGGGTTTCTAATGTTCACCAAACCCATGTTTGGTTCACTAAATATATGTACATAATGTATATCTATTGGGTCTTAAATATGTTTCTATTGAGGGACTTGCTAGACAGAAATAAAGCTAAGGCGAAGATCCTACTTATGATTAATTATCTCTATGAATGGTTTATATGGATTTCTCAAGATTTTTAAGCTCATTTTGGCCTCCCTCCAAACTTACTGTGCTACAAAGAGGTAATAAACAATCAATTGCAATAAAATAATTGGACTCCCCCAAGATTAGATGATGATTTTGTTTACTTCCCTTTAGCTCATTTTCCATTTTGTTATTTTAGTTTTCAATTTATAGTTGGAATAGTAGACTATATGCCTTAGAAAATAATTTTTATAATTCTAATATCTATACTATCTGCTAATTTTTGGATGTTGAAAAAGCTCTTGCTTTGCGACTAGTCTAACTTCCCTTGTGGTTGGCTAGGGAAAACCACAATATATTTTTATGAGTGGATTTAAGAAATGGAATATTGTTTCTTACAAGGAAAACATTGTAGATCCTAACAAGGAATGAGGTTTTTTACTAGCTCTTGTTGGGGATCCTAAGGAAGATGTCTCCCCATTTTTTATTAGATTCAAGACCATTTCTTAATCTCTAACTATGATTTTTCCTTCATTCATAGAGTTTTCCATAAATTATCTCAAATACCCCAACATTATCTCTTTTCCAACAAATAATTAAGATAATAGATAGTAAAGGTTATTAAATTTTACCTTCTTATTTGTCTTCAAACAAGGCACAAATGCAATACTAGTTTTCCACTGAGTACAATAGATCAATCTTTGATGAGTTGTACATCATTTACAGACCCTTACACACTAATATAACATCTATTTGTAAGTGAATATTCCTTTTCAAGGTTTTGTTTGTGTATATTTCTTTTCATTTCATTTTAGTTTTGCCTCTTAAATAATAACCCTTTTCCCTTTTAGAGTGTATTAGCATTCTTATAGAGTCTTTCTTTTTAGTGGTGTCTGATACTCAGAGGTTGTATGATATTATATTCATTATTTCACTTAGGGGGTTTTTGTGACAACATCAAATGCATATTATATGGTGCTTGAATTTCAAGTATGTTCCATTTCCTTACTTCTTCCTATTTAATTTCTTTGTTATATTTTATCCCAAGCATTAACATCCCCTTAGAGGATTTAAAGTATCCCACTTTTGGGTATTATTCATAGATTGCAAGGTTAAAAACAAAAAATCATTGATAGAGGGAAAGTGAAGGAGATTCCAAGGGAAAGATAACTTATTAGAGAAGGGGAGGAGGGTAGTAGCCATCATTAGAGATAGGAATGGAAGGGGGAATTTGTTCTAGTGTATATAACATAGAGGGGTTGAGTTACATGGATAGGAAGGAGGAATGATGCTCATCTAATTATGATTTCCACTTGAGAGGGTCTTTAGGGAAGATATATGACAAGGGGAGTAAGGTAGATTAAGGGGTGACATAACTTAGGCTTCCAGGGAATAATCATTGACGAGTCCAAATATAAAACTAAGAGTTTATAATCTCAAAAAAATTAAACATATGGTCGTTTTTTCAATGGTTTTTTTGGTTCTTAAATGGTTTCTTCGTGCTTCCTCAACTTTAGTCCAAAAGTCTAGCTAAGAGTGGGAAATTTTGGGTTTTTTGAACATTTTACAAAGAAATTCTCGTATATAATGTTGTGGGACTTGCATTTAAAAGGAAAAAAAATCATAATTAAGATCCTAGATGTGGATTTTCCTATATAGATTCATTCTAACTGATTTTGGAATTTCAGTTACTATATCCACTTCTATGAAAATAAAGGCATATGCATGTGATCCTTTCTTGGGAGTAGCTTTGTGAACACACATCCCTAATGAGTTTTCCATGCTTTCTAAAACTTTATCATCCAAAAGGATCAAAGGGAAGTACGTAAGTTTAAACCATGTCAAGACTACTTATGGAACATTAACTTCTTATGGAACAACAACTTCTTATGGAACATCAACTTCTACATCAAAATATAGAGTTAAATGTTTAGATAGATACCTCTCAGCTTATGATGCATGGGTCACTAAGAAACATGAGATCTCAATCTTCCTTTTCCTCAAATTATAAACCATAATATCCACTTTCACAAAAGGGATTTGAATTATTTGTTTAGAAAGTATGAAAAAATGGTTAGCTAATTAGGTCTCCATTACATTTAGGAATGACCATGCCCCACTTATTGAGTAGTATCTTTGATGATAGTTGATGGTGTTTCTCCTAGGTAATGCATGCGCGAAGAAGGCAATGGGGATTTATTCAAGCCTCTTAAGAAACATTGTTTGTTGCTAAAGGGATGATACTTTTTACATTCCCTTTAAGGTGGATACAACTTTCATGGCCATAAATGTATTTTCTATGTACATCATATGGGGCTACAAGAATCCTCCTCTTTCATGATTACCACAATTTGCTAAGAGATCGCTTTTTTACTACAACTCCACTTTAATAGTCAATCATGTGTTGAGAAATTCAGAATTTCTTACTAAAGTGAATAAATAATAATAATAATATATGAAATGTTCCATTTATTTTATTGGGCTAAGAGGAGCTCTATAGCCCAATATAGGTGAGTGGTGGCTATTACACGAGCATTACATAAAAAAATAATAATCATAAAAATATTGTACCAAAAGGCACATTCGAGAGCCCAATATGAGGGCGATGCGTGATTTTATCCATGATCCCTTTTAACATAAAAGTAAAATATTCTCTAAATAAAAAAATGCTTTCTATAAAAAAAACAAAAATTAATATACTTGGTTGGTAAGATTGACACATGTCCCTTTTAAGATAAAAGTAAAATATTCTCTAAACAAAAAAAAATGCTTTCTATAACAAAAAACAAAAATGAATATACTTGGTATGTAAGAAGGAGAAGCGGTAAAAATGTTTCATCTCACTTTGAAACCATAATTAAAATATTTCAACATCCATGTCAACCAAAATAATTTATATTATTAAAATAACTAAAAGCAAAAAGACTTATATTTTCACTTTTAAATGTGAAAAAGATGTATACAATATTTTAATACAAGAACTATTTTAATATCTATACTAACTAATTTATTTCTCTCTCTCTCTCACACACACACACACACACACATATATATATATTTAAGGAGAGAAGGTATTAAAAAACAAAAACAAATATTTTAATGTTAACTATAATAAAATATTTCAATGTATAGAGAAAATAAGTAATTGAAAGTTAAAAGTTTGTTTATTTCCTAATAATTCTAATAAGAATGAGATGTGTAGATTATTTAATTTTTAATATAAAAGTGTATAACTAAATAAAAATATTCAAGGTAACATATTAAGAAAAAACACTATGTATATATTATATAAAGAAATTTAAAAAACTAACTCTTATGGTTAGAAGATAAATTGAGAAGCTTTGTAGTCTACACAACACAAGTGGCCCAAGGACTTTTCAACACAAAAATCCATTTATGCATTTCAAAATGTAATTTAAATTATATATAGATATAACCATTGATCTATTAAAGTAAGATTAGGGTAAGGGGTACCAAACCTCTCTAGCTGCAATTTTTTTTATGTTTTCACGTCAAAAAAGTTGATCCCTGATCTGAAAATGGGGCACTAAAGGCTTCTTGTCAAGCTTACAAGAACCTCTCCCACTTCCAAAGCTTATATATTCCCAAGATCTTATGATTAACCAATTGCGGAATTACAAAGTGCTTGAAATAGGTGTATACTTGTCTTTGCCTTTAGATTGTTCAAGTGCTTATGTTCATTTGCTTAAACTGATTTGAAATGCATGTAATAGTAAATAAAGTAGTAAATATAATGCAACAATAAGCAATCACACATAACAAAAATATAATATGGAGTTCACCCAAAACTCTTGGGCTACGTCTCCTTGAGCTCTAGTCAACTCAACTAAGCTCTCTGGGATTATGACATAAGTTCTTTTACAAGATCCATGCTAAACTCCATTGGATTACATAGAAACAATGGGCTTAGATACCATCTTATCCCACTGGCTATACATACTTCTACAAACAGATCTAAGCTTCTCTTGACTAGATTCCTTTAATCAGCACTCTAAGCGATCTTGCTCTAGCTTGCACCAACTCCCTTAGAAATCTTTCACTGTCTCTGGAATGCCTTCTTCTATCTTCAGCACACTCTTAACACCAGCAATAGTTGGATCATCTAATGCCTTTGTTGTTCTCTCGGCTCTGGCTCTAGCTCTGGCTCTAGCTCTGGCTCTTGGCTCTTACAAGCTTCTCTCAGCCTCTGCATGCCTCTATACTTCACTTGACCTCCAAGTGACTCTCAGCAACCTTCTAGCAACCCTCAACAACAATTCGCTACTATCAATTGAGATCTCTGGTTCACTCAACCTCCAAGTGACTCCAAAACTCTCTGCTTTGCCTCTCAATTATGATCTTTGGCTTTTGCAAGGCATCCTTTTGACTCTACAACTTCTTGTCCATTTCTCTGCATGTAATCATTCCTCTGTCTCTTCAGCTGGCCCTATGGCTTCTGGCTCTATGGCTCTACGCGTTACAAATGCATCATTGGTACAAAAAGCCTGCTTGCAGCACGGCACAATGATCAGGGGCAGTTACAAAGGAATCATGGCGTTCCTTCAGGCGCAAACCCGAAAATGGAACAAAATTCCAATACATAGAGATTTACTAGAAATACACTATCATGCGCAAAATCCTGGACTTCAAATCCTATGAAATCAAGCTCATATCCCTATCGGGTCCACCCTTTTATGGCTATCGCAAGCCCCTTTGTATTTCACATTGTTGATCTGCCTAATCTTTGATCCAATGACTAACATCCATTTTGAGTGGGTTATGTGCACGAAGATTACCCACCTGAAAAGCTAGTTTTCTCTCACCTGCGCCATGCCATGTGTCAGCCAATGTATGGGATCTGGCGAAGCCCATCCAATACCACTTACTGCATGAGGCCCGCCCAAAATCCCACTTACCACAGAACCGAAATAACACAAAGCCGCATCTATAAACCTTTCGGGTCCAGCTTTATCACTTCAGGTCATTTCCTTTGTATTTCAGTTTTATAATGGAAATGTGCTAATGCATAGAAAAAGCCTGAAAACACTTTTATATCAGAACTCAAAATTTATAGGGTTGCATTTATAAACCCTATCGAGTCTGCACCCTGATCACTAATCGCAATCGCACTGTGTCAATAGCCCTTTGTACTAGGGATCACCGATCTCCCAATCATCGATTAAATCTAGACGTTGATCACGCTCCTCGATCCGATTGTCGAAATCACACATCGCATGTCGCTATCACAACAACCCCGGGGGTCTTTCCATATGCCATAGACCACGTCAACGCTGATCCGCCGATCCGCCAATTGTTGATATCTCTGATCATCGCTGTCAGCTCCAATCGTAAATCACAATCGCCATATCGCAGTGCTTGGGGTCACGATATCACATGCGGGCCTATCTCCGATGTGATAAGTCAGAGGTCGCAATCGGGGGAGTCCTTCTGCCTTTGCCTTAAGTTCACCCCTTTGCACATTTGCAATGTAATTTCCTTAAGGAGCCTTTTAGGCCATTTTTAGAAGAAATTCCTCATTTTTCAAAGGACAAAGGCAATCTTCTTTCTGCAATAACTTCTTCACCCGAAGTCCATTTTAGCCCATTCAAATTGCATTAGATTCAGAATGAAAAGATCTATGCAATGGGACTGTTTCCAAGAGCATCCCTAGACTTTAATTTTCCTATGTGAGGAGCTTTTTAGACTTAGAAGTCTATTCTAGATCCATTTTGGATCACACCTTACCACTAAAAGAAATTTTGGTCTCCAAAAGACTGATATACTAATATGAATAGTAAATGAGAGTAACATCACCCTCTTCTTCAGCCTCCATACACTTTCCTTGCATAGTTCCCCTGAAACAAATCCTTTGACCACTCTCCTTCCTGGATGTGTTGGTCTTCGTGGGAAGAACTGTCTTCCTCCTTGAATTCCTACAGAACTCGTACTAAGAAGGTCATATAAGGTAGTTTAACTTCTATTCCTTGATCATTGATCAAAGGTGGCTCAAACAATATTTGAAGTTACATATGCTTCACAAAATTTTCATTTGTACCTGTTTGACAAGCTATTTTCAACATCTGTTAACAACAACAGAAATACAGACAACAACTAGATGGCCTAAACTTCTGCTTCAACAAAAGAAATAGATTTTCACATCTTGTGAATTACCTCCATGTCTTACATCCGCATACAAATGATGGAATAGATAACAAGCCCACAAAACATTCCTTTAAAACATATGACCCTTCAAGTCAAGCATGTAGAAGAGATCTCAAGGATTATTTTCAAAAGATGAAACACTTCATCATCATCTCCATCTTCGAGACCAAATCAACTTTTCTCAAGTCAATATTGCATTACATGCATTCCAAAGCAATCAACCCTTCAAGTTAATTACACATACATGTTCAAATACAAGGAAATCATCAACATCCCTGTGTTCAAGCATATCAAGCTTATGCATGCATTTCACCTTTCAACTTTCGCTTAAGCACACTGTACTTTCGAAGCTGAAATGAACATGATGTTGCAGCAATAAAGTGAGTCTCCTAATCAGCTTTCTCCGTGCACCTTCTTGGTAAAATCCTGCAACTTGAATTCCATTGACAAAGAAACGAAAATAGATGCATCAATAGACATGCAATCTTAATTGGATAAGAACTCTAACCATTTCTTACCAATCCATTTCAAAGTTGCTACCTTTGTTTGCACATCAACATCAACATGTGAATCATCCTGAAACACATCAATCATGGAAACTATCTTTCAATTCCTACCATTTTCCCTTTCCACCTTCTTCAAGTTTCATGGAAGCATCGTTGGATTCAGAGTCCAACATTTTGCAGCAACATGTCCTTGCTTATGGAAGTAAGTGAAACACATGTGCATCTTCTTGATAGCATGAATTACCTTGTCCAATGGACCTTTGGCTTCTTGCTTCCTTTCATTCAGAAGTTTCCTGTATGTGGCTATTCTCTTCCAACATCTAGAAATATTATGTTTATGCAAACCACAAAAGGAACATGCAATTATTTTCCCATACTTATATGGAAATTTATCATGCTGAACATAATCAAAAGGAATATGGTTAAAAATAGATTTATACCTTTCTCTTTCACCTTTATTGCCTTTATGAGGAGGTGAATTAAATGAAGAAGTAGCTCCCTTTGGAACATCATCAACCTCTTCAAGGCTGTCAAAGTTTACACAAATCTCTAGTTCAAGTGCATGGGTATGAACACCTACATCCTGCAAATGATGATTCAAGCTATTCTATTCTCCACGAATACACTCTTTACACTCTTGAGGTAGAAGACCCGAAATGAAACTCCTTGTTGGAACTGTTTCAATGGCCTTCATCGCAGCTTTGGAACTCTCTCCATAAGATTGTCCGTAGCCAAGACCCAAGTACTTAGGCCTTTCCTCAATCATTATTGGCTCAATAATACCTTATGCATGTTTTTCCCCAAGCCTTTTCCTTCATAGCCCATCTTGGACATTAACTTGGAACCTATGCCTATGGTATGATTTTCAAACAAACCAATATAAACATTCTTAGAGGAACTCAAAGACAAACTGGAATTATTTACCTCTTCTTCAAGCTGATACTTGACTAAAGATTCCTTTGCATCAAAGAGCTATGTCTCCAGCTCATGCATCCTTTCCAGATCCATATTTTCAATATGAAGTTGTCTCTCCACTTCCTGCAATTTGTTAGAAAGCAACTGCTTCTCTTCCTCCATGGAATCCAACTACTCTCTAAGTATGTTGCTCTTCCGTCCATTCTCATACATTTCTCTCACATTGTCCATCATGAGGAACAAGTCTTGCTTCATGTCTTCATCAAAGAATCTTGTGATGGAGGAGGAATTTGAGGACTCACTTGTAGAAGTTGTCATCATGCCCATGAACAAAAGAACTTCAAACAAGACTAACAAAGAGCTTATTCAACAACATTTTGCAACAAACCTCTTCTGCATCAAGGATTGCCTTAAGGTCCTTTGGGATAAGAAGAATGCCTTCAACCCTTCTTCTTTTTTGTCCTCTCCTGGACTGAGCTATCAATAGCTTTCCCTTCAGCTCTACAAACTCAAACAATACTCAACCTACAAACAAGCATACAATCAACCTATGACTGTTTAAGCACCTTTCAGACAAGCAATATTTTCTCTGTCAATCAAGAATTCTGATTTGATACCACTTGCTCTGGTATAACCAGCTTTGATATCACCTTCCTGAAGGTGGGGTTAACCAATCTCAGGCTCTAATACCACCTGATCTAAAAATGGGGCACTAGAGGCTTCTTGTCAAGATTACAAGAACCTCTCCCACTTCCAAAGCTTATATATTACTAAGATCTTATGATTAACCGATTGTGGAATTAAAAAGTTCTTGAAATAGGTGTATACTTGTGTTTGCCTTTAGATTGTTAAGGTGCTTATGTTCATTTGCTTAAACTGATATGAAATGCATATAACAGTAAATAAAGCAGCAAATACAATGTAGCAATAAACAATCACACATAACAACAATATAATATGGAGTTCACCCAAAAATCTTGGGCTACGTCTCCTTGAGCTCTACTCAACTCAACTAGGCTCTCTGGGATTATGGCATAAGTTCTTTTACAAGCTCCACGCTCAACTCCATTAGATTATATAGAAACAATGGGCTTAGAATATCATCTTATCCCGCTGGCTGTCCATACTTCTACAGATAGATCGAGCCTTCTCCAGAATAGATTCCTTCAATTAGCACTCTGAGTAATCCTACTCTAGCTTGCACCAACTCCCTCAGAATTCTTTCACAGTCTCTAGAATTCCTTCTTCTATCTTCAACACACTCTAAACACCAGCGATAGCTGGATCATCTGATCTCTTTACTGTTCTCTCAACTCTGGCTCTGGCTCTAGCTCTATCTCTAGATCTTGGATCTTATGAGCTTCTCTCAGCCTCTACGTGCCTCTGTAGTTCGCTTGACCTCCAAGCAACTCTTAGCAACCTTCTAGTGACCCTTAGCAACAACTCACTACTATTGATTGAGCTCTCTCGTTCACTCGACCTCCAAGTGACTCCAAAACTCTCTCCTCTGCCTCTCAATCATGCTCTCTAGCTTTTGTGATGCATCCTTTTGGCTCTATGGCTTCCTGTCCATTTCTACATGTGTAATCATTCCTCTGTCTCTTCCGCTGGCCCTCTAGCTTCTCGCTCTATGGCTCTGCACGTTACAAACACATCATTGGTACAAAATGCCAGCTTGCAGCTTGGCACAATGATGAGGGGCAATTACGAAGGAATGAGGGCCTTCCTTTAGGTGAAAACCTGAAAATTGAACAAAATTCCAATACACGGAGATTTACCAGAAATACACTATCAGGTGCAAAATCCTGGACTTCAAATTCTATGAAATTATGCTCATATCCCTATCAGGTCTTCCCTTTTATGGCTATCGCAAGCCCCTTTGTATTTCACACTGTTGATTTGCTTAATCTCCGATCCAACGAATGACATCCATTTCGGGTGGCTTATGTGCACGGAGATTACCCACCCGAAAAGGTAGTTTTATCTCTCTTATGCCATGCCACGTGTCGACTAGTGTATGGGATCGAGCGGAGCTTGTCTAATACCACTTACCGCTTCAGGCCCACCCAAAATCTCGCTTACCATGGAACTCAAATAACACAAAGCTGCATCTATAAACCTTTTGGGTCTGACTTTATCGCTTTGGGTCATTTCCTTCATATTTCAGTTTTATAATAGAAATGCGCTAATACATAGAAAAATCCCGAAAACACTTTTATATCAGAACTCAAAATTTATAGGGCTGCATTTATAAACCCTATCAGGTCTGCGCCTTGATCGCTAATTGCAATCACGCTGTGTCAACGGCCCTTTGTATTAGGGATCACCGATCTCCTGATTGCCGATTAAATCTGGACTGTTAATCTCGCTCCTCAATCTGACGGTCGACATCACACATCACATGTTACTATTGCAATGGCCCACAGGGTCTTTCCATATGCCATGGTCCATGCCGACACTGATCTACCGATCCATCAATCACTGATATCTCCGATCATCACTATCGGCTCCAATCACAAATCGCAATTGGCATATCGCATTGCCTGGGGTCTCGATATCGCATGCATGCCTATCTCTGATGCGATAAGTTGGGGGTCGCAGTCGGGAGAGTCCTTCCATCTTTTCCTTAAGTCCACCCATTTACACATTTGTGATGTGATTTCCTTAAGGAGCCTTTTAGGCCATTTTTAGAAGAAATGCCTCATTTTTCAAAGGAGAAAGGCAATCTTATTTTTGCAATAACTTCTTCATCCGAAGTCCATTTTAGCTGATTCATATTGTATTAGATTCAGAATGAAAAGATCTATGCAATGGGACTATTTCCAGGAGCAACCCTAGACTTTCATTTTCCTCTGTAAGGAACATTCTAGACTTAGAAGTCTATTCAAGATCCATTTTGGATCAATCCCTCTAGAGTCTTGCTAGATCAATGATTAAGATCGATATTAACTAATAAAATAAAGTGAAAATAACAAAAATAATAAATATTTTCAATTCAATTTGTTATTTTAATTTTTTTTTATTAACAAAAGTATTGCAAAGAGCTTTTTCAATAAAAAAATCACAATATGCATATCACACTAAAATAAATTTAAATAATAATCATTCATATTGGTAACCATGATACTTCAAAATATATAGTTTTTTTTTGTAAATTAAATTCTATTAATTCTAAAAAATATATTACATTATAAAATGAGAATAGCTAGAAACAATCTCGACATTCCTGGTATAAAATACTAGAGTGGTTTAATGGTTTATTTTTACTCCCCTTCATCTGATGAACATCAATCCATCCTACAACATTTTCAATAGCAAGTGAAGATATAACCATTTTTTTTTAATGTTTCCATAGTTCTTAGTGTTTCTATGTTTAATACTTCTTTCTCACTATCTGAATGATTCTACCCATGGGTGTGTTGCTCACCAAAAGTAACTAGCATGATTATACATATTTTTCTTTCATTCTCCTTTACAGGAAGGTTCTCCACTAATAAGGCATGTGATGATTCATCTGAGCGCTAAAATAGATCTATAGAGGTTGAGCTATCAAGAGATGCCATATGTTTCTTAGAAAAATCATCCATTTGACACACAAAGTTCTTGATACCAGTTGCTAGCTTCGGATCGTGCCATCCAGAACTTGGTTTCCTTGACACTTGAGAGTGGAATGCCCCTTTGGGAGAAGGAAATGCATAGTAAAGGTTCCCAGTTTGTTGGCATGTTTTTCACTTGAACAAATTTGTATTTTATAAATCTAATAGTCGGATATACTATTTTCCTTCCCACTTGAGTATGATTTTATCTGTTAAACCCTTGCTAAGATTTACTTCAACAGATATACGAACAAAGGTGATGAAATTGTTTTCCAATATTTCATTGTTTATTTTAATGAAACGATCTATAGAATCTTCACCATCCTCTAGGACATCATGTTAGGTACAATGGAGGGGCAATTTTGGGAGCCTAACGTAGACAAGAACATGAAGAGACTTCATGGTAATGCCATGGTTGAAAAAAAGTACTAGCATGATACTAGAGTTGGGGCCCCTGGTCAAAAACCTTCCACTTATCTTCAATATTTTTAACCCTTCAAAAAATAAAAAATCTATATTCAGGGACAAATTCTGGTAAACCCACTCTTAGAGGGAAGATGTCGGGGGCAATAAGGAATTGAACTAGCATATAATTGCTCGTTGTTTATATTCCTTCATCCTTATCTTGTTAATGGCATAATTCACCTCAAATGTTGCGGCCTCTGTAGAGCATTCCACTACAAAATCTCGACCTAATAGGTCCTTGGGTGTTTGAGAGCTTTGTCCTAGCCTTAGGGCATCCTTGAAAGACAATGGATTTGATGTCAAATATGCCCCAACACTCCTAGCACCACCTTTCAAGCATGCAACTGTAGAGATAGTGGCATCCCTTTTGATTCCATAATCTTTGAGATCTTTTTCCATCTTCAGTTTCCTCCCTTCGTAAAGGAGCTTCATCTCACCCATAGGAATGCCCATCCACTATTGAATGTTGTTATCTAGTGCAACCACAACATCTAATTATATGACAACATAAACCAAAGGGATTATCTGAACATGGATGTAAGAAAAATTAGAAATTTTAGTTGATCTAAGTCCCCAACACCTTTGATTTCTAGGTCTGAGATTAGCTTATAAACCAAATGATCCAGGCACTATTAAAGTGTCAAAACTACCCTAAGAACCAACACTGGTTGGAAATATTTGTCAAACACTTTGCAATTGCAATATCGAAGTACCTCAATGTGTTGAAGGATCTCATGAAGGTCAACAGTAGGGAAACCATAGAAATATGAATCAATAATTGTTGAGGTATTAATCTCATTACCAGTTAGTTATCAGTTAAGTGTCATCACATTTGATTCTTTTGTCTGTTAGGTGTCATAGAAAATTCATTTTTACTTGAGTTCTACTCCATAGGTGTCAAGTTTTACTTAAGTTATTTATTGTTGATGTTTACAATGTAATCTATTTATTCATTTTGAATATTGAGAAGAGAAATATCTGCTCCACCTTTCGGTTTCATTCTTTGTCATGGTATCAGAGCTTAGCCTGTGTGAGACTCCTCGAGAGAAGAATAAGAGAAGATAAGGTAGTTTTCATAAGACTCCCTGTGAGAGCAACAAGACCAAGCTAAATGAAAAAGGAGAGATTGAGGAACATAAGGCAACACTGGTTGCCAAAGGATTCTCGCAACAATTTGGTGTCGACTATGGTGAAAACTTTTCTCTAGTAGCAAGGTTAGACACTGTCAGAACCATTTTGTCCACAAAAGCTCAACACAAATGGAAAGTCTATCAGCTTGATGTAAAATATGCCTTCCTAAATGGTATATTGCAGGAATAAGTTTATGTAGAGAATCCTCCTCATTTTGAAGTTCTAGGACAAGAGCATAAGGTATATATATTGAAGAAAGCATTTTATGGTTTGAAACAAGCTCCAAGAGCTTGGTATCATCGCATTGACACCTATATCATCAAAAGTGGTATTTGTAGAAGCAATCATGAGCCAACTTTGTATACCAAAATGCATGAAGGTAAAATTCGTATTGTATGCCTTTATGTACATGATCTTCTTTATACATGAAATATGATGTTATAAAATTTCAAAGCAGCAATGCAAACAATGTGTTATATGATAGATCTAAGAGTCATGAAATAGTTCTTAGGCATTGAAATTCACCAATTTGTTAATGGACTTTTTGTTGGTCAACAAAAATATGCCATTGATACCATCCAAAAGTCCAAAATGAACAACTGCAAACCTGCAGATACACTAATTGCTCAAGGCAAAAAATTGAGAAAAGAATATGTAGCACCACTAGTTGATTCAATTCTGCATAAAATTCTAGTTGGTAGCTTGTTATATCTCACTTCAACTAGACCTGATATTATGTTTGCAGGAAGTTTTGTATCTAGGTTCATGAATTCACCTAAGATTTCTCATTGGAAGGTTACAAAAAGGACCTTAAGGTATATTGTAGGGACAATAGACTATGGTTTGTTCTATACACATTTTGAAAATTGTTCACTTTCAGGTTATACAGATAGCGATTATGCAGGGATTTTAGATGATCGTAAAAGCACCTCAGGGAATGCTTTCATCTTGGAACCAATCTTCTTCCATGGGCATTGAAGAAACAAACAATCATTTCAATATCTATACACGTTTTATAGACTATGGTTTGTTCTATACACATTTTGAAAATTGTTCATTTTCAGGTTATACAGATAGTGATTATGCAAGGAGTTTAGATGATCGTAAAAGCACCTCAAGGTATGCTTTCATCTTGGAACCAATATTCTTTCTTGGGAATCGAAGAAACAAACAATCATTTCAATATCTTCCGCAGAGGAAAAATATGTAGTAGCAAATTTAGCAGCTTGTCACGCCGTGTGGTTGAGAAGATTATTGAAAAATATTTCAGATATCCATAAGGATCCAACTCCAATCTACTGTGATAACATTTCAACAATTTCTTTATCAAAAAGTCATGCTTTCCATAAAAAGCGAAAGCACATGGACACCCATTTTCATTTAATCTGTGAGCTTCTCAATTACTAGGACATAGTATTTTCTTTTTGTGGTTCCAAAAATCAACTAGCAGATATTTTCACAAAGCCATTGGGAAAGAATGTATTTGAATTTCAAAGAAAACAATTAGGCATTGTAAGTGTCTCTAAATGTAACACTTGAGATTAAGAGGGATGTTGAGTTATTAATCTCACTGTTAGTTTGTTGTTAGTTAGGTGACACCACATTTGATTTTGTTGTCTGCTAGGTGTCATAGATAATTCAGTTTTGCTTGAGTTCTACTCCATAGGTGTTGAGTTTTACTTCAATTATTTATTATTGATGTTTGCAATGTAATCTATTTAGTCATTTTGAATATTGAGAAGAGTAATCTCTACTCCAATTTTTAGTTTCATTCTTTGTCAGTAACTCCATTGTCCATGTTGAGATATGCTTCTTCGCGTACTTTGTGCTTCTCTGTGTAATCCACGATCTCTATCTTACAGACATGGGATAGAGGAGGGACGAAACCATCCCTAACTCTCGATTGGAAGATCAGTCTGCATAACCCCAAATCAACAACTATTTCACTAGCCAAGGGTCGATGGATCTCAAGGATCATGCAACAAAGACTAGTCTCCCGCTCATAGTATTCACCATCGAGAAATTTCTCCTTCATATATTTCAAAATATATAATTAATAAGAACATGAAAAACTAACATTTACAATGTACTCGTTCTGGAAGCCCATTATGTCTCCAAAATCAATGGCATGCATATCACATAAAAGAACTAAAACTCAAAAATTTGTAAAACATGCCAAAGAAAAATCAGTGGCATGCATATGACATCAAAAAAAAATAAATTCAGAACTTCATAAAACATGTCTAAAAAACTAAGAAATTTATAAAACATGTCTAAAAAAATAGCAAGCTCGTATATATGTAATTACATAGTTTTTAATTAAATTAAAAGTAAGAATATTCATAAAGATGTGAAATTTATGTAAATATAAATAATATTGCTAAAAAGCAACATAAATTCATCTTAACTCATCTACCAAAAGTATAAACGAATCAAAATTTTTGTGTCTAAACATTTACTTAAATTTTACTCTAAAAAAAAGTTTACATCTTCACACATTTAATCCTCAAAATACTAAGGTGATAGATAAAAAGAAAAAAAAATTAAAACTATTAGACCCATCTAAAATATTTGTAGTACTAAAAGGAAAAAAGAAAAAAAAAAACGAAAACTTAAACCATTAAGCCCACCTAAATTGTTTATAGTACTAATAATAAATTATATGATACAGCTGAAAATAATTTTATAAAATATGTGGAAGAAACCTATCAAACTCATATATATAACCATATAAATTTTAATAAAAATTAGGAGTAACAATATTTTTATATATAAATATGAAATTTATATAACTATAAATAATTACTAGGAACCAAACATAAATACATCATAACTTCCTACCTCCGCCGCAAGAGCCAATATACGAAGAGCAAGTCAGGGATCTTTCCAAAGCATTTCCTGGTCAAAGATATTTACAGCTCCAGAAATTTGATAGTGTGAGTTTAAACACTTTAGTAGATGAAGAAAAGAAAAACTTAAAACCAGTTTACCCAGATAGTTCAGAAACGCGTTTCTAGTATCAATAATATATTGTATGATGCACGTGAAAGTACTCTCTAAACAAAAGAATATGGTACCCACGAACATGGTATACAACTCATCAACTACCTGTCACGTTGAAATTTCGATCGGTTATGATTATAATATTCTCTCTACGCATAACGAGGATTGGTTCTCGTTCTTCCGCTAAATACCATGTTTCTTGTGATGCCCGCTAACGCTCAAGCAAAACCGAGATTTATCTTATTCCGGATTTCTTAACTCTAAGCTGCTTTTGCCATCGATTGAGCTGCTTTACATTACCCTAAGTCCAAAATAAGAAGAATAAAAATACGTAGTAATTGGATGTTTGCGGTCAATAGTTTCCAGGTAGCTTATAATATTCATAATTGTCGCATCAGATTGAGTTGTGAGCCGTATTTTCGTGTAGTTAAATTATGATGTTCACACATGATCTGAGATACGCTCTTGTTTTGTTTGGAGGGCAATTTCCTGTTTCAGAAGAGATCCCGCCTTATTTCTGTGCGTGTTAAATGTGATGTTCAGTTGTTTATCAGGATTCGATTCCGGATTTTGTACTTCACTGAAAAGCTCGAACTGATAAAATACTAAAGTAGTTTGCAGTTGATCGTAGACTCAGACGCTTTTCTGTCAATTGCTGGCAAAGTTTTCTTAGTTTTGAAGTTAGGTCAATTAAGTTTTAGTTAAGGTCAAAGATGAGCATTCCTTCACCATTTTTCTCTTATAATGATGTTGCGAACAAGTTTGATGTCGGAAGCGTATCGAGTAATCCCAATCCATGTATACCAGGGAAAGATCCATTTCCATCGAGTTATAATACTGATCATTTTGCCCACACATTTAATTTGTTCGGTAGCTACGACTCGCAAACCCTAGAAACCCTAGCCGGCTTTTCCAATCCCCTAATGCAAACATTCTGCAATTCAAGCTCTCCAATTGATAGTCTGTCTTGGAATATATTAGCAGGCTCCGTCACGGAAGACAAAAGAAATCACAAAATGATTGAAAGGCAACGTCGTAAAGAAATGAAAGTGCTTTCTCCAACTGATAGTCTGTCTTGGAAAAGATTAGCAGGCTCCGTCACGGAAGACAAAAGAAATCACAAAATGATTGAAAGGCAACGTCGTGAAGAAATGAAAGTGCTTTTTTCACAGCTTAGATCATTACTCCCGGAACATAATCTCCGGGTATGTTTCTTCTGCTTAATATCTAGGGTTTTGAGCCATGAACAATATTCTGTGTAGTTTTATCCAATGAAATTTGAATGTTCTGTTGTGCAGGGAAAAAGAACAGCGGCAGAAGAAGTACTGGAAACTGTGAATTACGTTTGCCATCTACAGCAACAAGTCAAAGAACTTTCAGCCCAAAGAGAGAAAATGAAGGTTAACTCTGACCAAAATGCAAGAGTTTCGTTCGAGAAAATTTGCAATAAAACTGTGTCGTTTGGAGGATCGGATCAGGACCTTGCAGTGAAAATAAACTCCGTGGGTTCGGGTGTCCAGATCTGGACGAACATTTTGGAACGTGATATCGCGTACTCCGATATTCTTTTGGCTTTGGAAGAAGATGGGCTTGAAGTTGTGAGTGCTGCTTCATCTGCCATTAACAACAGAGTATATCATACCATACATGCCAAGGTAGTTTCTTATACTCATTGTCAGTAGGTAACATATCATTCTTCTCCTACGAATACGATAATCTTAACTCTCATGAAAAACCACAGGAAAACATTTACCCTGCTAAAAATTCATTGTTTTTAAGCGGACCTCTTGTTTGCTTGAAAAACAAGGCTAAGAAAAACACTTTGTTTTCTATTAGGACGCCTTCTTTTTTTTAGGTTCACACATTGTACATGGACATCACTTTCATCCATGATTAAAAGCACATGTCTTCCGTGCCAGCAATAAGTACATATGTTTATATGATTTTTTAACGATGCAGGTGCTTGATCTCAATACTTTTAACATGCACACCCTCTACCAGAAACTTTGGCATTTGATAAGCACTGACCAAACCAAGAATGAGGATTTAAGGACCACTGAAGCTCCAGAATAATGATTTGTAAGGCATAAATGAATGTTTCAAAGGCCTGTCAAACGTATATTATACATCTAGCTTAATCTGCATAAGAGATCTGTCAGAAGTGCTTGGTTGATATGCCAAATCACAGTTTTGTTAGAACTGAATGTCGAGAGATCGACTTTTTTAAGGTTGTCTGAAATGTTTGGTTGATGAACTGAATCACAGTGTTTAGAAATGTATATCAAGTGATAAAGTCGTTGAAGTTTCTAAATAAGTAGAATAAATTTTGGTATTACCATTTTAAACGAAGACGATGTAGGATCAAAGAAATTTTCATTCTGAAGCACAAGCTTTTTCAAACAACATTGGTAAATTAAAAACTTTCACGTTTTGGAGAAACACTGACCACATGATTATGTTAAATGAGCTGAGCAGCTATATTTGTGAAGAAATGAAAACAAATGTAGTTTTGAAACTTTAAACGGGAGAAACTCTGATCCCCATGATTATGTTAAATATACTAAGCAGCTATATTTGTGAAGAAATGAAAGCAAATGTAGTTTTGAACCTTTAAACGGTTATATATGACAGTATCTTTGAAATTGCCTTGCGAATCAAGCTACATATAACTACTCGGGAGGCTGAGTCTCTCCTCTTTTTAAGCTTTTCTCTTCCCATATAAAAAGGTAAATTTGTATAAACCATGAGGGTTAGTTTAGTTGATCAAAATCAATGTCTTGCTATTGGGAGTTCACAGAGTCCATTCTCCCCAAGCCCTTCGAATTAGGCCTTACTAGTGAGGCCACAAACAAACTTCAAACTTTTCAATATCGTCGTGAGCCACAAAGAGAATGAGCAACTTGGAATTTAGGCCTTACTAGTGGGGCCCATGTAAGCTTGCTATATTCAATTATTGTTTGGAACTATTCGTAAGCAGTTAATGACAACTTGAATTAGGCCTTGCTAATGGGCCATGTAGCCTTGCTAGTGAGCCACGAAGAGACCTTGCAAACTTTTCAAATATGTTTGAACTATTAGTAAGCCCAAGTTAATGACGCCACTTGAAATTAAAGCCTTGCCAACTGAGCCTGAGATGAGAACTCTCAACTTTTACAATAATTGCTTTGAACTATTTCGATAGCAATTATGAAGCATACTTGACTCCACTAACTTCAATTGAAGTATAGAATGTGATTTAGGAATATCTCAAAAATTTAATAAAAATAAGAAGAGAGTCAAATAAAAGAGGGTTTTAAAATCTACCCTAAATATAAAAGTGACTTAAAGCATAAAACTTAATATGGTATTGAATTTCAAATCTAATTCCATAATAACATACGAAACAAATAATATAAACTTATTTATCATTAATTAATTAGAAAAGAAAAACCTAATTTTAAACTCGTATGCAAAACCATTTTTGTAAAGATAAAGTATCTTTAAGTAATTTTTTTACTTAAGTACTTATTTATTCAACTTCAGGTATATGTAAATGGGAGAATGACCATAAAGAATTATTTTATGTTTAGGAAATTTTAAATTAATTCTAAAATTAAATTATGACTATCATAAACTTCAAAGGTTATAAAGACAAAGCAAAAAAATTTTCAGTGACATTACTTGTTAAACTTTATATATAGTAAGCGCATCAAATTTCAAATTTGGTTTTAAATTCTTTTATTGTTTTAGTTATTTAATTGTTTTTGGTAATTGGCCTTCAATGTTAGCGAGGTATTTATAGTAGTTTATTCAATTACTTGTGAAAATAGAGATTTTATTTTAATTGTTATAAATTTCTTTTACTACTAATCTTTCTTACTATTTAGTTTATTCTTTGCTAACTTTTGAATGAACCATTAAACCATTCTTATTTATTTTTATTCTATTTCTTTTACTTCTTCATAAAATTACCTTTATCATCTTGTCTCTCCCTTATATTCCATTAACTCCAATAATAAAACAAGAGTTTCCCTTATAATTTATCTATATCTTAATTACTATAATTTCATTAATTAAAATAAAATTAAATCTTAAAATAAAAACATTCCCATTCTAATATTATTTTTACTAAATCGAAAATAAAAATTTGAAAAATATATATAATTTAGATTATACAAGTGTTTACCTCTTTACATCCCCAGTTAATAAAAATATTGTTAATAAAA
>APFE031140230.1:251918-280897 GCA_000404065.3 Pinus taeda
GTGCGTTATGAACATTTTATGGATATCCGAATTGTAATGAAAACGATTGCTAAGTGCAATGATTCATTCAATTAGTCAGAACAGTAGTTATAATATGAAGACATATACGTATAGTTGCTTACCAGATATTTGGATGTTAACATATCAATATAGAATCAGAGACAGTGTTGAAGAGAAAGCAGGGGATAGCACTGCCAAATTAGAATGGGTGTGAGAAAAATCAAAAGGCCAGCTTTGCATCTCATCTTGATATTGGAATAGGTATCAGACAATGATTGCATTAGTTCGTGCAACATTCTTTTAGGGTGTGAGAAAAATCGGAAGGCCAGCTTTGCATCTCATCTTGATATTGGAATAGGTGTCAGGCAATGATTGCATTAGTTCGTGCAACATTCTTTTAGGGTGTGAGAAAAATCAAAAGGCCAGCTTTACATCTCATCTTGATATTGGAATAGGTATCAGACAATGATTGCATTAGTTCGTGCAACATTCTTTTAGTGACAAATTGCAGCTTTATTCTTCTTTTTTGGTAGTTTGAGCGTTAGAAGATATAAACTCTTAATTTTTTTGTACATTGAATGATATTTGTCATAAAATATAATATGTATCTATTGAATAGTATTTTTTATTATAAAATATATCGATTGGTGTAATTGTTGTGTGAGTTGTTTGATTGTTAATTGGTTAGCAATTAAAATAACTTTTAATTTAGTGTTTGTTTGTATTTTGTGTATATTGAATGATATTCTTTATTATCATTGTAATTGTTATGTGAACGGTGTGATTGTTAATTAGTTAAAGACTAAAATAGTTTTTAATTTAGTGTTTGTTTGTATCTTAAATCAATAGTTATGTATTTATATATGTGTGGTATTATTGATATTTAATATAATACAAAATATATTTGTGTGAGCCATTTTTTTAAATAGATATGCTATGAGCAGATACATTTTTGTGTGAAAAAAAGAGATTGCTTGATTGCGGAAAGAGTCCATCCTCAGTTAGCTGCAAGTGGGACATTTTTTTCATCAAGTATTGATCGGTTTTCTAATCCGTTACGGCACATCAAAGAGCTTAGTCAAAAATGAAATATTTTTGAGCAGCAATAATTTCTGTTCAGAGATATTCTCCGCTGGATTTGTGAGGACGATGAACTATGGACTTGGAATATATTTTTTGCACTAGAGGAGATTATTAGGAGCTCTCGCCAATTAGAAATAGAAGAAGAAAAAACTGGATTTATACATCATATGGTTCTGCAGGATGAGTTCTTGTTTGCAATGTTAGAGAACCGCGTTTCTTCGGCTAACAATTTGAAAGCATCAATTGGACCTGCCCAGGTTTGATGATTCTCATGATGGCTTGATGTCATCCTCTTTACAATTCATATAGAGAACCGTGAGAAAACTGGCTGTGTTGATGATGGTGCTTCACTAAGGTGTCTCTTACGTCCGCGTTAGCAGAACATTACAACTTTAGCATTGTGAAATAGATATGCAACGAAATGGAAGCTATGACTTTCTGTGTAGATTTCCCACTGTTTTTAAACAACTTAGCACGTAGGTCAGCGTCCATTAAAACTTCGTGTTCTTGTTATTCAGGAGAGTGGCAGACATGCACCAAAAATAGTGTTTCATATTAGCGGTGTAGTTGTTAAATAATGTTTTAGAATGAAAATTTTACTAGTACTATTTTTATTTTTAAAGTAAATAATGATGAATTTATATTCTCAAATGACTTTGGAACATTTTAGACTGTTTCACATATACTAGCCGATTGTAGCTATGTATCTTGATACATGGAAGTAAAACTCAATATGGATGATTGAGCCGCTAACTTGGAAAATGTGGATATGGGGAAGGACCTACCATTAATTGTATTAATGGTAGAAATTTGCATGTAGATTGCATTTTATTGTATTTTACTGGTAATATTTAGTAATTGAAAAATTCAAGCAATTACACTTTTATTTTTATTAAGGTTGTGAGAAAATTTAATAGAATTTAATTGAGATGATTTCGAAAATAATTAGAAATGATAATAAAGACTTTCCAGGACAAAAAGATCAAACACAAGTGGAAAGTATTAGAGATATTAATTCTTACTTATTGTTTACTTGAATTTGAGAGATTTAATTAACTAAAATAACCTTTGATTCACTATCTGATTAATATTGTAAACTAACTAATTGATTATGTAGTTAGCATAGTGTTTTTAGCGGAGTTATATATATAACGATGTTTAATATAATAAACAATATATTTTGAAAATTTCTTTTATGAGATCCATCAAATTGTGATTATTAATCCAGAGGCGGACTTTTAGCAAAAATTGATTGAAGGAAATTATTTGACATGCCGAATCATGTATGGGAGTTCCCCTATCTATTGGCTGCATAGATGTTTTCAACCATTTCTGGATGTGGGGCCAGGTTAATGCTACAGGGCCGTGAAGATCAGATTCAATAACGTATTAGAAGGTTTATAACTATGTGGATTCCATGACTACTCAAGGTATCCCAGAGAGTTCTTTGTGTCGTTTTCTCTTCAGTCTTCAAATAGAGAAGAAATGAAATTGTCCGGTGGGGAAACATAGTTTGTGCACATGTATCAAAGTTGTGTGTTGATTATTCTTTTTCTTTGTGTCTTTTTCTCTTCAGTCTTCAAATAGAGAAAAAATGAAATTGTCCTGTGGTGAAACATAGTCTGTGCACATGTATCAGATTTATGTGTTGATTCATCTCTTTCTCAAATTGTCCTGTGCTGAAACATAGTTTGTGCACGTCTATAAGATTTTTGTGTTGATTATTCTGAATAGTCAGTTGTTTGGGCTGAGGAAGCGTACTCTCAGGACTTCAAAAATGTTCACACGCAACTGCCAAAAAGGCGCATTGTTATTTTGAATGATTAATCAATTTGACAAATGGTTACTTCTGCTGGGTGGTCGTTCCTGGAATTTGCTTGTGTGTAAAAATTATTCCTAGCCTTTTATTTCCATCCAAAATATGACTATCTTCCCTGAGTTGAATGATTAATATTTGCTTCATCTCTTTCACAAATCCTTTGCAAATCATGTCAGTTATGGTTGTAGGTTTATTTTATGTCAAAGCGTTTTGTTTTCTTTGAATGCCAATCATCGGAGCAAGTATATTGCTCACTTCCCAAAATGGCAGCACAATCTGGCTGTTGGGTCCACTTCATAGAGATAACGAAAGCGTGCAATATAGGCTCCATCAATGTTTGTCAATATATTATTGGTTTTGGAAGTCATACCTTCTATCTTCAAAACATGCAATATAGGCTCCATCAATGATTGTCAATATATTATTGGTTTTGGAAGACATACCTTCTAACTTCAAGACATTATTGCTTGAGAAGAAGCCGGTAACCAGGACAACTAATGGAATTAGACAACTACTTGTAATTATTTCGATCTTGTTCACTATTGAGCTTGTGAAGTCAAGGGCTTAATATGTGCGAGTTTCATTGGCTTTATTGGTGTTTGGTTGTCTATTTCAGGTAAGATTGTAAAATAATAATTTTGAGTTGTTTTATAATCACAATTTATGATAATTTAGTTGGATTTTTTTTTTTTTTATAATAAAAATTTATGATAATTTAGTTGTAAAATTCATTAGAACAGATATATTTTAATTATATTAATTATTTTTTAGAAATAGAAACGAAATACAGTGAATATTATATATATATATATATATATATATAGAGGATTAAAGACAAATGCAGCTCAGATATCTTATCTCTTATGCAGACAGTATAATATACATACAATGAAGATACTCCATTTCAGAATGTACATTATGGAATTTCTTATCTCTTATACAGGTAGAATAAAAACAAATACAACGTAGGTTTAAATATAATGCATATATTCTCCATTAGACAACAAACTTATAACCCCTTTTGAACGGTGCAATTACAAACTTATGCTTATAGCATGCACTTTCGTGCGATAGAGACAGCGTGTGTGCGTTAGAATATCATTCCTTGTGTTTATCAGATCATCATTTTATATCCAAAAATCAAGTAAAAGATTCCTTTTATAGTCCTTCCATATCAATGTCATAGGTTATTTTTCAGTTGTTGTCTAATATGCCGTATAAATTACTATGTTTCACTTTTGAGAGCATCTTAATTTTTTTCGTTTACTGTCTATTCTACACCTCAAGAGCGTCCTAAATTATTATAATTATTTCTGTTAATCGATAATAATTAATAATTTAGCTGTTAAAGATATGAGTTGAATCATCACTCTTTTATTTAAATGATTATTAATAATTCATTATATTTTTAATTACTTAAAATTAAATATATATTTATAATAATTAAATTTTTTATTAAATTTTATTTATTTTTTTAATTATTTCCATAATATAATAATATAATGTATTTAAATCACAATTGTCGTTTTGCAAATTTTTTTTTTCAATTCGTCCCATACCTAGTAGATCCTGTCTACTGTTTTAGTGCTATGAAACCTTATTTAAAAATTAATAAAAGTTCTGTCTGTGTACTAAAGTATGGTCTGCTTCAAGGAGCCAGGTAACTGGGCTTGTCCAAGTTGATGAGCATCACCCCATTGAGTGAGGATAGGATAAGGCTAAGTGTTATTTTGAATGATGCTAAGGTAGCATCTATTTAGCAAAAAGGTATATAATTTTTTATAAACTTTATTCACTAAAATCAAAATATTGCTACATGCTTTGGTACTAATAGACATCTTGTTCTTCTCTCTGATGTTTAGTTTTCACTAGCTTTTCAATGAAAGTAGACGTAAATCGTATTATAAAGCAGAGTTACACGGTTACGGATACTGCTCGGATACTGCTCCCAGGCATTCGAGAGGACATATCCGAAGCTCCCCACTTCTCAAAGATTTGGAGTTGATTGGAAATGCTCCAAAACAGTTGGGAGTTTCAATTGGTAGTTTGGAGCATTATTGGTACTTTTGAGTGTTTTGGGAGCTTCACTGCAATTGATTTTTGATTTTTTGGGAGCTTCACTGTAACTGATTTTTGACTTTTTGGGAGCTTCACTGCAATGAATAAGTGCAAACTTAGGTGTATTTGACGTCGCTAGCTTGGGTGCTTCCTAAACTAATGGAACTGTGGGAGGGGAAGGGTATGTTGTTGGGTTTAGATCTGGATATGGGTCTATCCAAATCAGGACGAGACATCTGGCCAATCTTGATCTTTGTCATTGGAAAACTATTTATTCTCCTCATATAAGTGGATGGCCCATGGATACAAAAGAATTTAGGAAGATTGTTGGCCACTGGAAAAAATATCATTATGGCCAGAGCTGAATGGACAAAAAATCTAATACTAAAGAAAGAAAAATAGTTGAAATTATGAAATATAAATATATTAAAAAAAAAATTAATTCCTTTTCCATATTTATTTAAGTATAAAATATATATTAACTTGGAAATTTATAATTTTATTATACAAACTCTTTTTAAAATAACATTGGATTTAAACTCTATTGTTTTAATTTTTTTAATTACTATTAATATATATTTTATTTTTTCTTATCTCTATTATAATTAGATGTAATATATATAATATTGGTGAGGTTACATCGAGGGCGAAGAATTGAACCAATGACTTAACATATAGTGTTGCATGAAATCACCTAATAATTGAGTAATAACAACTTTTTTACCAATTTGGGAGTTTTGCATGTTTCTTTGCTCGGAAGGAATTTGATTGAGAAATTGTTGTTGGACTAATATTTTGGTTTTTTTGGAAATGTCTCAAAATTCAATCCTTTACATGTTTCTTTAAAAAGGAAATTTGATTAGCAAATTTTAGATGGAATAAACAAATTATTTATTTTTATTTTTAATATATATTAAATTTTAATATATTATATTATTTCTACATTTTTCGGTAAACTTGGACAATACTTCTTACCCGGATACGTATCAAAAGTACCAGCTTATCAGTGCAACATAATTATAAAGTATTGAATTATAAAATATTGGTGTAATAGTAAACTTTTATATGTATTTTTACATGGTAACCGAGATTTTCTCGTGTTAACTCCCTGCGAAATGTCGGACTAGGTACTATATCTCTGCCAATCTATTTCGATTTCGTAAACTTGCCACTCCGGAAACATGAACTAACCACTCAATTAGTAATTTAGAAAACTTGTATTTTTACAATTTAAATCCAACACATCAATGTGAATACGCTTGATAAGGTCACTACGCTTTGAAAGATGTCTGATTTCCTTTCATCTTCTTTACAAATGCAACACTGGATTGATATGTGTATTATGGTTAATTGATGCATAGTACTTCAAATAAGCCTTCAGATTTAGGCATGGCTACTCTGAAATAGTACTTGCATATTATGTCATTAAAGGTAAGTCGTCTAAAATTACAACAGATCGATCACCCTCTGTCCTTAAAGGTAAGTCTAAAATTACAACGGATCGATCACCCTCTGGACATACAAGGTGAGAGAAACAGATATAGTTCGAGGAGATTTGATATGAATTATCGAGATCTAGATTTTAAGAGTAAATACCATTCTGGTATATTAGACACAGAATTACATAAGAAAGGAATTAAACGAAAGAAATAATGTGACTTTTTTTCTCCGGGAAAAAAGTTTAATTTATTATTGGGAAATAAAATCACATTCTTTATATATGTCCAATCTTTATTTGTGTATCTCGATCTGGTAGATATGTCTAAAATTTGGGAAAAAGTACTGCTAAAAAAAGCGATTTACATGGCTATTTTGTAATTTATCTTAAAAGTAGAATCACTTCTAATATGTTATACAGAAAATAAACATGTAAATGTTGTTTTATTCTGATATATCCACAACCATTTTATAAAGAACTGGTGTATCTAGTGCTTCTGGATCCTTATTAATGAAAAGTCTATAATAATAGACATATAGACATACTCATGGAATCTCTTGTTTTGAGACTCCGAAATCATCTAGATCTAATAACATAATAATACTTACCGAATTTCTGGTTTTGAGACTTCTAAATCATCTAGATCCCATGACCTAGCCTAAGACCCTGGTTAGAGAGGATGACTGTTACTTCCTATAGTCATGAGAAATTGTAAACATGTTAAATGAATCTTTTAAATAAACTATCTCATTGACTATAGTAGAAAAACCAAATTCTGATATTACGATCCAATTGATAACAAAGAGTTTCCAAAATCTTACAAAGAGTGAACATTTTTTTCCTGGGAAAAAATAAGTAAAGCTTCAAAATCATTAACTGTGAGAAGCTAATTGAACTTTCACCCCATACTAATTTGAGATAGAATATATGTGTCTCACTAGAAAACAAAATCGCACCTCCCCAACAATGTCTAGGCTCACCCTAGGTTACTCCATAAAAAAATATCTCATGGCATGGACTTATTTGGAAAAAAGTTTAATATAGCTAGTGATTGAGCTTTTAAGTGATCACTAAAAAAATGAATTTATTCTTAAGAAACCATCTACCAAAAAACTATCCAAATTAATTTAAAACTAAATTTCAAACAAGCCATATATTCTAATAAATTAATAAAAAACTTACCTTCAAAAATCTTACCGTTAAATTAAAACATCATTCAAACCATTCCTCCAAGAAGTCCTCTACTGGCCACTAATAGCTGTCCAAATTGATTTGAAACTAAATTCCAATAAAACTTTTTCTAATGACAATTAACCAACTCATGGTTGGCATATTCCTCTCAAAACGTACCAGTTGGGTCCTTCAAATTTTCTCTTAGATAAATTACCCCAACTGAAATGTTTTTCCAATTGCATACCACATGAACAATCCAGACATTGCCGATTGATGCTATTAAAAAACCTGAAATCATAGCTTTACAATAACGTAGAAATCAGAAAACAATGTGTTTATTATTATTCATTGTTCTCATTCGAAACATGTACATATAAATAAATAACCCGAAAGTATCCCAAACTTGATTGTCAGGTCAAGAAGTGCCATACTTAGATGACGAAGAAACCCAAAGTTTACATATAAATATAATTGAAGACAGAATGGAACAAAGCTCTAATCAAAATATAAACATAAAAATATTAAAGGTGAACACGTTACACAATTTACAATGGAAACTAAACATTTTCAATTAATTGACTACCGTCTTAAAATTTTAGAAATTTTGAAATTCAGTATAAAATATTTTAAATTAGATTTTTAGATTAATAAGTATTATTTACATTATTACATTATGTGATACTATAAATTAAATAGTTAGGAAATATAAATAGATATTGATATATGATGAGATTAAGACAGTTATCTTATAATACATTTCATGATATTGAAATTAAAAAATCATAAAAATTAATTAATTTTATGACTTTAGTAGTATTATATATTTTAAATTTAGATTTATGACTATAAATTAAATGGTTAGGAAATATAAATAGACATCAATATATGATAGAGATCAATATAGTTATCTCATAATACATCTCATGATGTTAAAATTAAAAAAATCATAAAAATTAACTAAATTTATAACTTTAGTAGTATTATACATCTTAAATTTGGATCTATGAAGAACGAGGATGAAGTGTTAAGATGGGTTTACATTCCATAATAGATTTCCCCAATCTTTTAAATATAACAAGATGGGTTTACATTCCATAATAGATTTCCCCATTCTTTTAAATATAACAAATACCATGGGTTATGAAATACTATGGGTTTGTAGACCAATGTAGTTTTATATGTTTTATAGTTTAATTTAACTTTATAATTTTATAGTTAAAAGTGTAATTACTAATTTTATTTTATTTTTATTTTTATTATTTCATGTACAAACATTTATGTAAGAGATGTTGTAAGGCGTAATTAGTTTGACTCCATCTCTTCACTTGGAAACTTTTTTAGAGTGCAAAACCTTGAAGAAGGGTACTCAAGAAATTTAGAATTTTTGAATGCATAAATAGATACAATGCATTGAAAGTTCCGTAACCATTGCCATTTTAGACAAAAATAGCTAAGAAAATATACTTGGGCCATAAGGTAAAATAGTGAGACTATTCAAATGTCTTAAAATGTTTTAGCCATAACAACTTCACATTTTTAATGTTTTATATAATATATGCATATATACATAATTCACATTGATATTTTTCTATTATTTTTTATTAATATATTTTTAAATACATGCAAACATTATTTAATCTTTCATAGCCATTTATTTATTTATTTATGATTAACATTCAGTATGATTATTATTTTTTCCATAGAAAAAGTCATAATTTTCATTAATATTGTGAAAATCACATATTGTAGATGCAAAAGCATATGTAGTATGAGGAGCGTATCCTGTCCACTATAAGTTAACAATGATAAAAGATACTCCATGCAGGGAGCAACAACTGTTCAACAAAAATACAAAAAATAATCTCTTAGTAGAGAGTATATAGTTTCATCTTAGTTCTACTCACATAATAACATAAAAAACATAAATATTTACATATATTCAAAATTTTCTACCTGGCTCATGTTGAGCCAACCAGTTATGCAGGGAGAGTTATGCAGGGAGATCTATGAACTGTCTGTGATAGTGTTGGTAGATAACACCATCCTTCTCCTCATGAATCAACCAAGTGCCATCATGCCTGTGTGCTACCTCCTTGGATAGGAGATTGGCAGCTGTGTTGTGCTCCCTGAAAATATGATGGCAAACAAAAGTATCAAATATCAATATGAGCCCGTGGATTTCATCCAAGATATGCCTCAATGTGTATGCATTGTAGTTTGATGATTTATTTATCCAATTTCATACTAATTTTGAGTCGTCAAAAAGTTGTAGGTTCCTGCACTGTTTGTCCAATGCAAAATTGCATGAGGAATTTCGTCGATATGAGCTCTGAATAATTTTTAGTGCCACTTCCTAGGCCCATTTAGATTTTAAAGATATGGGATTTAGATATGTGAAGTATGGCCCCCCCCACCCCACAACCTATCTCCAGGGTGAATCCATCAAAGTATGCCCACGGTGTAGAGGTATTTATAGCTTCAGGTCTGATATTCCGGTTTTTGCGGATGGTTGGTCTCATCTGGGATGAGATGATAGACAACAAGTATCCTTGACAGAATAGAGGGCCAGTGGGGAGCCTTCTGTTGAAATATAATTCAATTCCTGGCTATCCAAATAGCCCAGCATGTAATTAATGGCAAGTTCCCCTCCTTTCTTGAGGTGGCACTCCACCAGTTATTCCAAGCTTCTTTTATATTTGCACCCTGCCACCGACATAGTGAGGGGAACGATGTATGAATGCTATTCCAAAGCTCCTGTGTGACAGAGCATTCCAGAAAAAGATGATTATTGTCTTCACAATAGTTCCTACAAATATGACACTAGAATGGTCCTTAAAAAGATCGCTTCATCAGATTTGCACTAGTCGGGGTTTTGTTGAATAATGTTGACCATATTAGTAGCCTAGTTCTGGGAGCCACTTTGAGTTTCCATAGTAAGTTCCACCAAGGCTCAATGATTTGTGGTTTAAGTGGTTCCATTAATGCCATATATCCTTCCTTAGGTGAATATGAACCATATTTTACATGTTCCCATATGAGTTCGTCATCACCTTCTATAACCCTGATGTGGGTCTCCATTAGTGCATTTGTATAGTCGTGCCAGTACTGCTGCCAGTGTAGTGGAATATTTAAGTATTCCCCATTTTCCAAGCCTCTTGTGTCATGATAGAACAAGCATTGTCTACTATATGACATATATGGGCGATGCCCTGTTCAGCAAGGTGTATTTTCAACTCTTTGGGTATCCTGTGTGGATTTCAACACCCAACCGAGGGAGCTTCCCCAATGCGGACTGATGATCCAGTTCGAATTCTCCAGGTTAGACCATTATGAATGAGACTCAACGCATTTATAACTGCCTTCCAAATGATAGAAATGTTTGAGGTGTTCCCTTGTGCTTGTCTTATCCAATCAAGTGTGCTAGAAGGGGCAATATATTTGGAGACTACTACCTTTGCCCATAAACTGCTGGTGTTGATCAGTTTTCATCCCAGCGTTGCCCCAACACTTTGGAGAATACATCTAGTATTGTAATCCCCCATCCTCCACATTTTTAGGCAAAGCAAGGGTCTCCCATCTCGCCCATGCAAATATTCTCCCACGTTGTTTCCTCTTCCATAAGAACGGAGAGCAAATATTTTGTAATCTAGCCAGAATCCCTCTAGGAATCGAAGCCAATATCATCCAGTATGCTGGTGTTGCTTCCAATGCAGCCTTAATCATGATTAGTCTACTAACTCTTGACAAATATTTGTGGTACCATATATTGAGTCATTTTTCTACCTTGGTAATAAGCCAGGCACAATTAGCAATTTTGTATCCATGAGGCTTAAGTCGATAACCAGGGTACCATAGGCCATCTTCCACGGGGAGGAAAGTAAATGGAAATCTCTGAAATGCATATTGTCAATATTATTATTACTAATATTATTCTTATTCTTATTATTCTTATTATTATTATATTTTTATTTTCACATATCAATAATTACACATTTAAGTATTGGGGGTTTCACAGTGTATTATATTAGATAACATTTTTTTGGGGGATTCAACTGCGTTAAGTAAGCCATTCATCTATGACCATTTCCATGAGAGGTAGTAGTAACTCATTAATTTCTCATGATTTTTGAATAGTCCACTTAGCACTCATTGCATCTGGTGATGCTCGCGGGGGTGAAGAAGTGGGATTGAAACTAGTGAAATAAATCACATAGTGTCAATCATCACTTCCGAGGGTTGTAACCAGGTATTCCTGGTAGGTCATAGTTAAGCGTGCTTTAGCCAGAGGCGATCTAGGATGGGTGACCTCCTGGGAAGTCCTGGTTATGCGGTGTAAGCCCCAGAAGTGATGATTGACGCTATGTGATTTATTTCACTAGTTCCAATCCCACTTCTTCACCCCTGTGAGCATCATCCGATGCAATGAGTGCTAAGTGGACTATTCAAATCATGAGAAATTACTACCTCTCATGGAAATGGTCATAGATGAATGACTTACTTAACGCAGGTAGTTGAATCCCAAAAAAATGATATCTAATTACACATTTATTATTATAAAACAATTTGAATTATTTTTTCTACATTGAAATATTTTATTATGATCAAAACACATTCGACACAATATATGCCTTTTCTATATATATTCATTTATACAAAGTTTATATTGAAATTTATTATAAGGTAAATATAAGGTTTTTTCTTTTACATTTATAAAATCTAGATATCAGAATATTTTATTTGACTCTTAGAGTAAAATTTGTAATGTAAAAAATAAATGAATGAACGTAGTAAAATAAGAGTGAGATTATCAGTATTTTATAATGATTTTAATTAAATTTAACCAAACATGAATATTCATTTACATTATGTTTTATTCAAAGTATCTAATTATTTAAAAAAAACATGTTGACACACACAAAATCACACATTTTTGGGCCTATGGTATTGAGACACCATGATATTGTAATAAGGCCTATTTATAGATTAAGAATCTCCATGGTAAAGTGGAGACAAATCTCCATAAGTAAGAATCTTGTTCCATGTTTTTTAAAATGTACATATATTTAAATTATATATTAATATCTTAATAAATAATAAATATTATATATTTTTTATAAAATAGAAAATCAAAATTTCATTAATAAGAAGACGTACTAAACCTTAATGTTTGATGTTATTATAGCAGAATGGTGTCTATTAAGAGCGACCAACCACCCCTATTAATGGCCTCCCATTATATATCTATAGTTATATAATAAAATGTTTGAATAATTTTAAATTAGAAAATACTAATCCTAATATTATGTAAGATTCCCCTTAAGTCGTAAATGGATGGATGGATGTAATACAATAGCATAGGGCAATACTATATATAAAATAAGGTGCTTCATAATTAAATTTAAAACTGTAAAATTTTTAAGTTTAGTTATGCAAACACCTAAAAAATATTTTTATTATATTTATTCAAAATATTATTGTCATAAACCAATACAAACATTTCCACTATTATTTATTTAAAATGTATATATTTATGTTTTATTAAAAATTTTGTTAGTGTACTTATTTATATTATGATTATAATATTTCCATGGGCTAGCTCAATTTAAGATTGTCTTGGTAATGAAATGCTATGTTCTTTGGGATTTTAGGTTCAAACCTCCCTGTGGGCTAGCCAACAAAACAAAATATTGTAATATAAAAGTTAAACCATTTTCTAATCTTATTTAAAAAGTTATTTTAATAAATTTTTTTGAATAATATTTCTGGATATAAACAACTTTTAATGGCCCACGAGGCTTTGGATTGACGGTGAATGGGTGCCTTGTTAAGGCACTCCTTGCGATATGTCAGCCTTAATTAGAAAAAAAAAAAACTTTTAATGTGCCTATTTATGGTATCAATAAACTTAAAAGTCTAATAAATTAAAATAAAAGTCTAATAAATTAATCTTGCATTTGATTATCTATAAACAAATTCTATATAATAAGAGTATTATTATGAGTTTTTCATTACAAATTAAAAAAAATCATTCAAAGTTATAAATATATTTGAAATTTGTATGTCTAAAAGTTTGATTTTACAAGAACATTAAAATTTTCTATTTAATAAATATTTATAGATATTACCACAATTACATAAAACTTGCTTAGATTCCAACTTAACTTCAGATCTACTACATGTCTAGAGGGATTAAATCTTTTTCCACTATAAAAAAGGTTTTCACCTAGAGATTTGATCCCTCTTGGCACTTGGTACATCCAGGTTTTAAATGAGAATGAATTATTAATTGTAATTTTTTTTCTCTGCAAATACTAAATTCTAATGAGAATGAATTATTAATTGTAATTTTTTTTCTCTGCAAATACTAAATTCTATTGACTGTAAGAAAAAATATTTTTACATAGAGTTGAGGCCTCAGAAAACATAGTTTGAGAGCGCTTAAAACAACAGAATTGCCCCTTTACAAACAGAAGCTGCGGAGACCAGTTACAAAGAGCAAGAAACCAGATAAAAGACACTGAGAGTGACATGTTTAGCTGAGAAGGACAACTGAGCCAAAGGAACACAAAATCAGTGCAAACCAGCATTAAGTGTATCACCAATTCCCCAGCTCGAAGCCAAAAACAACAGGTCAAGAGTGCTGAAACCTGACTGGGAGCTAGAATGCCTGTAGGTGATTATCTGAATAGTAGTCGAAACAAAAAGAAAGAGGAAGTCCCAGGTGGTGCTACCCTTCCTTAGCTTTGCCATGATTCTTCTCCTCAGCTAGCCCTGCACCGCCGGTCCTCAGACTCTCATTGCCGTCCAAATCGCTGACAGGGATAGCCATGGAATGACTTGCTTTACCTTGAGTTCCTTCTTCAATAGCAGGTCCTGTATCTTCAAGGGGAGGAGTATTTTTAAGAAAAACCTCCTGACCAGATTTCTGAATTTTGCAATTCTCTGGGCTATCTTTGTCCATGGAGTGCTCACTGCTTTGGGAAGGATCAGGAGCAATGCAAGCTAGAGGGGAGACCTGATTATCCTCTTCCGAAAGAATAATGGTGATGTGAGCAGTAATAAGAGGCCTGTTAAAATTACTTTGAAATTTAAAGTGCATGGTTTGGAAGGCATTGTTCGGAGTTGGCTTGCGCCCCGAATTCAAAGGTGGCACAACCTCGTGGATGGGGGGAGGATTGTTGGGCCCCAGCGCAGGTTCCATAGAATGACCAGCTGAGGAATGCAAGCCACTGTCACGACGCTTCCCAGAACGATGTCTTTTTACCAAACTAACCATAATGACAAACAGGTGGTAGGGTGCAGAGAGATTATATACACCAGAGACCTTGGAAAAGTTGGCCTGGGGCTCGTGGCAGTGAACCGGAATTAGCCCTTCACTATCTACCTCCGCTAACCAGGTTCCGTTGCCGAGAGACTGAGCATAAGGCGTGATGAAAACGCTGAGGATCAACATGATTATAACAGTGGGAATGTTGCGTCGAACAGCGCGAGCCATTAATGCAAATCTGCTACTCGATCCAGCCTTAAAACCTTCCTCCCACTCGCACAAGGTGAAGTCATGGGAAGCCACGCTGCTCTACAGTTGGCAGTACCAAGCTTTAATTTGTTGCATGATGTGCATTAAGAGTGATGGTGCCACCCGCATCCGGGGGAATTTCTTCTATCTCAGGCATTTCCTTCTGCACGAGATTGTTAAAAACTAGGAGTTGAGATTCAGAAATTAAATTAGTAAGTGATCCAACATGTAGATGCATCCCACACTCAACTCCCATATTAGCTAATAGGTCCGCAACTTTGTTCCCTTCCATACGAATGTGTTTCAAGGAGACAGCTCTGTGGGAGGAAAACCAGCGTTCAATATGCTGTAGCCTTTGTGCCATTCTCCAACTGTTACTGATCTTGGAGGAGGGGGATCCCTGTAGAATTCTCGAGACCATTTTGATGATGATTTGAGAGTCTCCTTCTATTATAAGAGGAAAGAGGTTCTTATCTTGCGCCAGAAGTAGCCCTTTCCAGAGACCTTCTAACTCCGCTGAGTTATTGGTGTCCCACCCTCGAGAGCCTAAGAAAGTTAAGATATGAGCTCCCTTGTGATCTCTGAAGATCCCTCCAAAGCCAGAATTCCCTGGGTTACCCTTTGAGGCACCATCGAAATTTAGCTTATACATGTTCATGGGGGAAGAGAGCCGTTTCTCCGGTGAGTGACCTCTCAGAGGCTTTGTTCCTTTGATCAGTTGTTCTTGCTTTCTATGGAATTTCCAATTATTCCATATTGATTGTTCCTATGGGATAGTTGGGAAATCCTCTTGGTACCAGGTCTTGAGAGATATGGTTTCTTCAATATTTTGATTGATGATTTTCCATATGTCATCCAGCGATTTGGTGTGATTCTTGAATATTCTACCATTTCTCTCCTTCCATATGGCCCACATAACAAATCCTGGGATGAGCTTCCAGATAAAATTCAGGATCTTACTTTGATAGGGGTGGGGGTCCCAGTTGCGCACAGTAGCAGTTATATATCCATTGGCTCCTCCTTCGTTTTGACAATGGAAACTAATTTTTTGCCATAGCTTGTGTGCCAACGGACAGTGATACATGAGGTGTTCAATGGATTCCTCTTCGTTTTTACAGTTGGGACAGATGGAGGGTCCATAGAAGTTTCTTTCCTCAGATTGTCCCATGTGAGAATCCTTTTGTGACAAAGGAGCCAAAGAAAGGTAGACACTTTCGGCCAGATGGAGGGATCCCATATTTTGCTCCAGAGTGAGTCCAATATCATGTGTTCCTTGATAAGTATATTGTAGGCCTCTCTTGTGGAGTAGGTTCCCTTTTCTTCATATCCCCATCTGAGAATGTCCTTTTCCTCAGAATACTGAATTTTCCTTTTCATTAATTCTGTATCTAGAGTTTGTTGGTCTTGCATCGGCCCCTGTCTTAAGATCTGAGTCGCTTTGAGCCACTCTCTATAATCTTGGCGTGAGGAATTGCACCAAAAATTTCTCATCGGATTTTGAGGTTGCATATTCTGTTCCAGAGGTGTATTTGGAGGCAACGGGTCCCTGAGTTTGGGCATCTGTTGCCAGGAGTCTTCCCAAAACCTAGCATTACCACCATTCTTCACTTCCCAAAAGCTATGCTGTTGTATGAGGTTATTGTGTTGTTTGGCCGAGTTCCACATGATTGAGCCTGTGCTAGTCTCTGATATTCTGATTAGTTCCTCCCTTGGGCAGTTTCCCACATATTTAGTTGTCCAAAATGAGGCCCAAGGGGTAAGAGGGTCCGAAAGCCATTTCCACCAGATTCGAGCCCCCATAACTGCATTGCTATGAGAGGGGTCCCTCAATCCGATACCGCCTCCTTTCTTTGGAAGACAAGTTGTTTCCCATTTAACAAGAGCCCACTTTCTCTTGAGGCTGCTAATGCCCCAAAGAAACGATCTTTGTATAGTTTTGATTTCTTTAAGAAACCATTTAGGAGCCGCAAGGATGGAGAAGAGGTATAAAGGCATAGCTTGAAGGACAAGTTTAATGAGGACAAGGCAGAAAGCCATGTTAAGTGCTCTGTGAGTCCAGGAGGAGAGCCACACTTCCAGATTATGTAGAAGGATTCTCCAGGAAGAGTGCTTTAGGCCAGAGGCTATGAGCGGAGTGCCTAGATAAGAGGAGGGAAGTTTAGTAGAAGAGAAGCGTAGGATGCGTAAAATGGCTGATTGAATGACTGAGGGGGTATGAAAGAAGAAGATTTGAGATTTGGAGTGATTGATAGAGGCACCAAAGGCTTCCGAGAAGTCTGTCAAAAGAGTTTTGAGCTGACAAGCCTCTTGGACCAAGGGATGCCCAAAAAGCATATTATCATCAACAAATTGCTGATGAGTGAAGGCAGGGGAGTTGTGGAAGGAGAGGCCTTTGAGACAGAGAGATTTCTGAGCATGTTTGATACTTCAACCTAAACCCTCCGCCATAATAACAAACAGGAAAGGGGAGAGGGGGTCTCCCTTCCTGATGCCACGAGAAGGATGAAAGGTAGCAGAGGGAATGACATTGATTAAAATAGAGAAAAAGGAGGATGAGATGAGGCTCATAATCCATCGAACCCAGGAAGCATCAAAACCAAAAGCTGTTAGAACCTTTTCAATATACTTCCAGCTAAGGCTATCAAAAGCCTTTGAAAGATCTAGTTTGAGTAGCATACCTGGCCTCTTGGAGATCTTCAGAGAATGAATTATTTCATGGGTAAGGATGATCCCATCCATGATCTGCTTCCCTTCAACATATCTGGATTAATCAGGTGAGATGATGAGAGGAAGCAGGAGTTTGAGCCTGGAAGCTATGATTTTAGATATAATCTTATAGATTATGTTGCAGAGTGCTATCGGTCTATACTTGTAGGGTGTGCTTGGCTGATCCACCTTGGGAACCGGGGCTATGAAAGTAGCGTTTACCCCTGGAAACATCCATCTTAGAGAGCGAGACTCTTCAACCACCTGCCAGACCTCCATCTTGATTAGGTCCCAGAAGTTGTGGAAAAAATTAGAGGTGAAACCATCCGGGCCTAGGACTTTGCCTGCTTTTAGTTGTCGTACAACAAGTTCCACTTCTTGGAGATAAATAGGCTTGAGAAGCATTTGATTATGCTCTTCTGTGATAAGTTTGGGAATATTGCGAGTAATTTTCTCTATGGCCTGAGATCTGTCATTGTTTGGCTCTTTGTGCACCTGCTTGAAATAATTTAAAAGCTCAATCTTTATTTCTTCATGCTTTTCCATTTTGATTCCCTGCTCATTTTGAATATGAGTAATATTGTTATGCATCCTGTGCTGGATTGTAGTGCTATGAAAGAATTTAGTGTTTTTCTCTCCATATTTGAGCCATTTGATCCTTGATTTTTGCCGCCACAACGTTTCTTCCTGCTTTTCCTTTTCTGCTAGTTGCATTTCAAGGGTTTTTTCCTGTTCTGCCAGGTCCTCTGATCGGCCATTTGTGATGATCTTCTATTGTAGCTGCTTCATTTCCAGCTCAAGGGTTGCTTTCCCTTGAAATATATTGCCGAATGAAGTGTGATTCCAATACTTGATCTTGCCTTTTAGGTGCTTGAGCTTTTGTTGGAATTGGAACATTTTTGAGCCCGGAGGAGGATAGTAGTTGTTCCATTCTGTATTGATTAATTTGTGGAAGTCCGGATGTGTCAACCAGAAGGCTTCAAAGTGAAAAGGCCTACGTATATTGTTTCCCGGACGAGACCGTTGGAGGGAAATGGGCCAATGATCAGAACCCGAGAAGGGCAGAATGGAGGCTGCAAAATGACCCCCAAGATGAATGGCATTATCTGAGAGTAAAAACCTATCCAACCGAGAAGCAATTTGCTAGTTCCCTGCTCGTCTGTTGTTCGAGTTAAATACTCCATTATTGAAAGGGAGGTCAATAAGCCAGTTAATCTGAATGAAGTCCTTCAAGAGCGACCCTTCCTGAGAACTTCTGCATCTGCCCCCTCTCTTTTCTTCCAGTCTTGTTATCATATTGAAGTCACCTCCTGCGATCCATAAAGGGTGCAACCTGTTATGGTTGAGAGCAGAAATGGAGTCTAGGATATCCGCTTTTCGAGATGTATCCTGTGGGAAATAAACATTAGTTAGGAGCCCATGTTGATTTGTGCCTATGATATGAAAAATTTCTTGGATGAAATTCCTGTGTGCATGGAAATTGTTGAGCGTGATAGCTCTCGAGTCCCATATAATAGCTAGGCCTCCCGAGGCACCATCTGCATCTACTGCTATGTGATGACACCCAGGCCAGAATTTAGTAGCTAATCTATCAAGTGCACTAGAATCACATTTGGTCTCTTGCAAGAATAAAACTTGAGGGTTTTCTTCCTTTATCATGTTTTTAAGAATTCGGGTCTTCCTTAGCCCTCTTATATTCCAAGAGATTAACTTCATTGGGAAAGAGTTTTTTTAGGACAGTAGTACTTGGTTAACTTGGCATACTTGCCGGACTCCACTAGAATTTGACCTACCATGATTGTTCTTTGTAGAACAGTTTTCCTTCCTTGCTTTTTGATGTCTTTGGCTATGAATCAACCATCCCATGTACCTCCTATCTGTATACCTAAATATTTTTGCCTCTGCACCCGAGATAACACTTCTTCCAGGTTCTTAAGTTGTCTTGCCGGAATGCTGTCAAAGTTGTTTGTTGTGCAGGCTTTTTCTAGACTGGGTAGGTCCAGATCCCCAATGTCTATTGTTTATGTTTCTTCCTCCATAAATTGGGAGTAATCTCATTCTTCCATCGGTTCCTCTTCTAAGCTAGCATTTGAGCTTGGAATCTCCAACTGCATGACTTTAGTATTCCATAATGTTTCTTTTTGCTTGTCTGAGGTAGAAGCTTCCTTACCTTGAGTATTTGCTTGTGGAATTGTGGGATTTCCCTTCTTTGAGTGGTCGTCGCTCATTGTCTCTGGCTCCGGTGGATTCATTTGCATTTCTAGCTGGTTAGCTAAGACACCAAAACTATTGCTTGTTGAGGGCCCGAGTTGGCTGGTTTGCGCTACCTTTGGTTTTGGAGTATGTTTCTTGCGGGCTTTCTGGCGATTTGTGACTTTGATGAAGCCACCTGCTTCAGAGGCTTCCAGATTAGAGGCAGGAGAGGGTTTCTACATTAGTGGGCAGTCTCTAAATAAGTGCCCAAGGGCATGACATCTTCGGCATCGAAAAGGCACATGTTCATAGTCAATCGTCTGAATCCATTTAATGTCATAGTGAGATATGCTTACCACATCTGGAAGAGCCTGAGTTAGATTCATATATACATAGATTCTGGCAAAATAAGTGTATCTGCATGTCTTTGTTTCCTCTACAATTTTGACAAACTCGCCCAGAGTGTTTCCTATCACCTGTAGGGAGTCTTCCTCCCAATATTCCACCGGCAGCGAGTATAAGCGGATCCACACCGGAGCACAGCTGAGGTCCTCCTTGTCTGGGTTGAAGCGCTCCACCCATCCTGTGAGAAATAGACCGACTGCATTGAAGAAGTAGGGCCCACCGTCTAGAACCCTGTTTCTGTCCTCCAAGCAGTTGAAGATAGCAGTGAAGAACCCTTTCGGTCCCAGCTGCAGGGTGATATGTCCCTTTGGATGCCATTTCGCATTTATCCAGCCTCTTAATGCTTTTTTAGTTGGTCATAGACCGATGAATTTCCCTATTAGAGCATGATCTTTCATGAACTGGATCATTGCATCAATTTGATTTCCTGGTAGTTCTACCCTTGGGCGTACAGAGGCCACTGGTTTGCATGTAGCAGAGCGTACTTCTGGTGGTTTTTCGTCCTGTTTCGTCTGTTGGCTTTTCGGACCTTCATTATTCTCATTCTGATTTGTAGTTCCCTTTCCTTCCTCATTCAGAAAATGTTCATTGTCGTTTTGTGGGGGAGGTCCATCGCCGTCCCTCGGCAAGGGCTCCATGAGGTCGTGTGCCCTCTGTTCAGTGTATGAATGGGCTTGAATCCGTCAGAGATTGCAGGTATTCTGCAGTTTTGCAAAGCCTGCCGTCGCTGCAAATGTACAAACCCTAGAACGCAGAGCACAGAGCCTCACAAGGTTTTTCTAATGGACATGATTAATCAACCATATTATGCTCGAATTATTAATTGTAATTAATTATAGTTAAATTATAAATTTATTTTTATTTTTATGTAATTTGACCAATTCAAAATGTTTACATAACATAACAAGAAATTACAACATCTTTCCCATACTAGGTCGCAGAGTGCCTCTAAACACAATAAAGTTAAATGAAGTGGTTGATATAAACATTATTTTCACTTATAGTGATACCTATTAGCATATGAAAGGTGGGAAATGAAATTTATTAGTGCATTTTATTAATGTGGTTGTGCTAGTTTATGGTTGATGTGCATGGGGAAATTAGTAAACTATGTTTGACTATGGTTGACATTGTCTCACTATGATTAAAAATTGTAGGTTGATGGTCTATGACAGTTGATTGTGGTTGAAGAGGGTTGATGAGGTTCACAAAGGTTAACCATGGTTAAAAATATTGAGCATGGTTGATCGAGGTTGACTTTGGTTTACCATTAATGTAACAATGCATTTATGTTACATTAAAATTGAACTTTTCTACCTGATTGTTTGTGAACCATAGATGATGTTACATTGGTATTAATGTTAATCTTAGGTTAATGGTTAATGGTTGAAGAGAGTTGATGAGGTTCTGCAATACCACTATGTTTCTGTGTAAATATTTTTCGGTTTTTACATTGAACTATTTTTAGATGTGATGGCTAGGAAGCCATGACAGATTTGCATTAAGGTGAACAATGAAGAATGCTGATGTAGTAAATGACTTTTATTAATAAAAAGAAAATCTCGAAACTTTTTAGAAGAGAAACACTATAGTTAAGAAATATTTTCTAGGATCCAGAAACCATTATTGGTGGAGGAGATCAAAATAATCTTCCTAAAATAACGTCTAAAAATCCCTAGGAGTTGACCAATGAGATTTAACACGATGGAAGAGAAAATCTATTAAATCTATCAGTTGTAAACAAATACTGAGAAAATGTGGAATAAGGAGTCTCGGAAAGAAATACCAGCTTTAAAGAAAAAAGAGGAAATAACTTTTTCAAAACAAAAAAGCCTAGTGAGTGATTTGGCAAACCCATGAAAAGTGGTACACCGCTAAAGGAAAAAAATATTTCTAGGGAAGTAGTGTATAAAAAATACATTATTTGGAATGAGGAGGGGGTTGTTGATTCCATGGCAATGATATCTCATGGGGAACCGAGGGTGGCGGTTCATGGTTTAGCGAAAAGTGGTTCTCCTTAGTGGATTTTCCAATAGGTACAATGTTAGAAATTTCATTTACTATTACTTTGCGAATTTCTGTGCTCTGAAGATTAATTAAATATGTTGGAAATTCTGTTTACTTTTAGATACAGATTTTGGGCCTACGTAGTCTAATGAATTTTATTAAATGCGTGAAATGGAAGTAGAAGAATGAGTAGATACTGTGTCAAAATATTTTTTAGATTGAATTTTGTTTATACGTAGATTGGTAAAGTATTGTGCGAATTGATCAAATATGAAAACTAGTAGGTGTAGGATGGATGATGTTGTGTATTGAACTCTCGCGATTCTGCATATACAATAAATATTGCATGCTGTGATTATTTACGTTGACTCTAGCATTTATTTGTTCATGCATTAAATAATGGTTGTCGGGATAAACTACATCGGCGAAAGGATAGGTCTATCCATAATTATTTCGAATTATAACAAAATTTTTGTATTAATATTTGTTATAGTTAAAGACCACAATTAATAATCCTATTTGAGTATAATAACAGTAGGCATAATTTTGTGGTTCCTCGTGCTTAAGAGAGACTAGATTTATTATTATTTAAAAAAAAAACAAAATTTCTGGATCTTTTTAATTTGGTAGATCGGGTAGTATGGAACGAATTTGATTTTTAGGTAGAGTATTTTACTCAAAGGGAGAAACTTCAATACTTCAAATTATGTGGGCTCAGATGATGGTTTTCGTATAAACCGCAACCCGAAAGTCACCTCGTGAGACTGTATCATTCACTTTTTAATTGGAACATAAGCCTATGCAGTTTCCCTGATTAAAAAGAAAAAAAAAAAAAAAAAATTGGAAACCAAAAATTAAGGGTCTCGACTTGTCCAACAGTTGATGGAATCTTCACCATAATCGTAGTGGAAATATTTGCAAGATGGGGGGTGAATGTAAAAAAGACAAAAACAAGTTAGCTAAATAAAAACACGACCCCGTCCTCCACAGTTTAGGTACCACCTGAAGATATAAGAATAATTAGGAACCAATTCCTTATAGATATCATCGAGGGCCAATTCTGCTACCTGATGGAACTTATTGACCACATAAAATATACCCATAAATTTGAAGTTAGGACTAGCGACGGAAATCACTCGGAGTATAAGGATTGACTTTTCTTTTTTTTAAGAATTGGAGCTACTGCGTGAGTTACCTAATTATTTCCATCCATGTGTGATAGGTTCCAAGTAATATGGCATAGAACGTCACAGAGAGAATACAATTAAATATAAAACAACAATCTGGAACCATCTTGATTCAAAATAAAAGGCACTTGCAGAGAAGAAAACCAATCTATCATTATCCAGCTGTTGGTAACTAGTGCTACTCTGAACGCAGAAGTTAAGGTAAATATATCTATATAACAGATAAATTCAGGTTCAGTGGAACAAAATAAAGAAATAACACAAGCATATAAAGTATTTCTCCTTGCAGTAGAAGGACACATTGAATTTCTAGGCGGCATGCAAAATTGACATAACTATTCATGGAAAATAGGCGTTTTGGCCTACTATTAACCAAAAGCAAATGTGAAGAAAAATAACATGTATCATAAATGGAAAACAATTGAGAAGAAAAACCAAGCATCTTATATAACAGAAAATTACGAGGAGTTTAGTTTCCCTATGGAAACATCATTGGTATTAAAAAGTAAGTTGTAATTCACAGTCCGTAGTGACTGGAACATCGTTCTACAACATGGACAAAGAGAGCCAATATGAAAATTAAATATTAAGGTAAAAATTCCATGTTGCCAGAAGCTATGGACCCAAAGGGTATTAGCTCTCAACATTAAAAGTTACAGAAAAAAGACAAATAAAATTGAAGCTCGTGCTTCCTCGTGCGCTAAAGGTGTCAATCAACAAGTGAGGGGCACCATAGTGACCAATCTGTAATGTTGGAAGCCTAAGTTAGAGATTGAAGTACTCTGTAAGTACAGGGTGTAAAAACTAGAGGCATTCACCACACCTGCAAATCAAAATATGGAAAGAGACAGTTGAGTCGAAATGATGAGGGAATTAATTTATGTATTAGAGTTAAGCAGGGTATATGGAATAGATATACGTGGTAGTGAACGCTCCCAAAATATTCCTTCTTGTACCAAAACCCTCAAAAAAATTATTATGCGAACTAGCACACAGGTATTTCTAAACCAAAGCCAGAAAATTAATAAAGGCTAAAGCACAGTATAAGTTCGTTACATGCAGCACTCTAACTGTGCTAATAAAAAAAATTGTGTACACTGTAATTTACAAAGAAAGCCACTTTCGCTTATCCATCGTTGTGGAGAGAGGTAAAGGGAGGTAAAGAAGAAAAGAAGTAGATCTTACCTAGAATCTGGTAGAAATCGATTCTTTATTTCTCGCACTAAGTTGAATCCCCATCCTATGGAAAAATTATGCACCACAAGAAAATTAATATCTCAAACAACACTAGTTTGTAAAATGGTTAAAACCATCTTCACTTCCTATACAGTGCATACGTATAAATACAGAGATGTGTGCATAAATTCTGGAATACCAGAGTAAGTCAGGTGAATAATTAACTCATCATACCCAACAAGATTTGATCTAGGAACATAGATTTAAGAGGCAAATAAACTCAGCCACCAACCATACCTAAAACCATATATAGACTACGAGAGACTCTAGCCATACCGTTAGCCTAATCCTACAAGTTTAAGTTAAAAAGGCTTCGGAAGAATAAATAAGAGGGAAGATTGGAAAAGAAATACTTCACCAATACCATAGCTCTAAGTAGAACAATGCTGAAGGCACCATGAATCTGAATCCCAACAGGAAAATCTAGCTGTTGAACATCCTGATTTTCCAGCGCAACTAACAATAGACCGAGACACCAATGCATACCAGATAAATATTACAGATGCCAGTAAATACCAATGATAGAGCTTATGGAAACCCTTTTGGCGGCGTTCAGAGGAAACTCAGATGGGAGGGAAACTGAACCATCGAGCAGACACTGGAAAAAATGAGATAATAATCCTGAACCATTAGGGTTAGCCATTCGATAAGGTATCTCGACCATTAGATCACTCCAATAAATATCCACCATCCACGCATTCATAATCGTATGCTTCCATGTGAAGACCATGTGACAGCCAAATGAAGGTGCTTACGTGGTGAAAGTTGAGCTCTATATCTAGGGAGGATCCCCATGTGCGTGTGAAGTCTTGGATTTCCAACTGTAACCTCCATTCAAACTACCGCCCTATATTATTTCCAAGGGGGGTTGATACTAGAGATACCTATGAAATGAAAAACGACCCTTGTTCTATAATATAGAGAAAAGGACTTAAAATTAAAGGTAGGATTGGGTTAAGTGTAATTTCCAAGAACGAAACCATGTAGGATTGGGTTAAGTGTAATTTCCAAGAACGAAACCATGTATTGTAGCAAGATTTAATAACCATCCACAGGTAGATGGGATAATAAGACCCTAACCTCTCACAATATAGTTTATCCATCTCAGTTCCAGTCTAAGTGTAGCTTAAAATATACAATTGACAACCAAGAGACAATGTAAAAAGAAGAGGGAGAATATATATATATTAACAAAACCATTTCAATTCCTTGGGTTCATATAATGTTGTACAACATTTGAATGATACACAATGACATAAGCTATACTATATATATTAAAGAAAAATAAAATTCAAGGAGTGGGATCATGACATATTGGTATTAGAGCCAAGTTTCGACATTGAACTCGAAAGGAACCATCATATTAAGATGAAATATGTTTATATGAGATATTGACACATTTTTTGTTGTTTGGAAGGTACTTGATGAATTAGGTCACAACATAATGGCAAAAAATTCTCCTCTAGCCATTATAGTTGGGGAAGATTTATATCTAGAGTTGGGGAATGGGAGTACTCCACTAACCTCTCAGTTTATGAATGTTATCATATATTTGCAACAAGAGTTGGCTCATCTCAGGAGAAGTAACGAACACTTGTTAAAAGATAGTGAAGCGAAACAACGAATGATAGGATAATTGACAGAAAAGTATAGTCATAGAGTAAATGAACCTGAGGTACCAAAAAGAACACATATTGAGGTAGAGTCAGAGAAGTCTGAAAGTGGAGGTGATTCCGATAGTAGAAGAGCAGGAGGAAGATGGAACTACAGGAGGGGTTTCGGAAGATAAAACCTCCGACTTTTGATGGGGAAAAGGAGGAGGATGCATAGGTTTGGCTCCTAAACATGACCGAGTATAACATAGTTACTCAACAAATGAGAAAATTTCTGATTACCCATTTTTTTTGAGATATTAAAAAATTGTTCGATTTTGAAAAGTGGTTATTCAAAATACACCTTTTTTTGAGAGAATATTTCTAGCACTATAAATTTTCTTATGTTTCAAGTGTGAACATTTTTTTTTAAATGTTATTGATTTTCATGCTAATTCTCAGAGATATTTATTTTTAAGTGTATTTATGTATTTGTATTTTTTTACTTTTCTTTTCATTTTTTTGTAATGAAATATTTTTCTTTTCGCATAGTTAAAAAAATGGTCAATATTTTAAAGTTAATATTTTCTATACCTTTATGTAATGTTAATTAATATTTCAGTGCACATCTAATAATTGTCGCTAAACAAAAAAAATGAAGATTTCACAAAAAAATACACATTTTCAATATAAATATAATGAAAAAATAGACATTTTGAGACATTTTGGTAAAAATGACATGTTAAATAAATTATTTTTATTGGAAAATCTTAACAAAAAAAACATAAAAAATAGTTTTTTTTTAATGAATTTTATGTTAAAAAATAATACTAATCAAATTATTTTAAAAATAAAGATCCACATAAAAACTAATTAAAATTAAATACCAATTAATTAATATCAGTAATAAATACTCATCTTCCATAAAACTCAAGTCAAAAATATAAAAAATAGAATAATGAAGATCTCAAATATGGCTGATTTGCAACATAATAAAAGTTCCTCCAACATGATCATTAATCCAGTTCATATACTTAGATGCTCATTATTTGTATTTTCCACAACATTTTTTGGTTCATTTGTCATTTTCCTCTTCTAATGGATCTTTCATGTCTGCAAATCTTCCAAAATGTCATTTTCCAATGATTCCATATAATGATGGTTGAGGTTCCTTTTCCTTTTTTCCACACATGATTCATTAAAATCTTCTTTCCTCAAACCAACTTCTTACATTGCATCTAGAAGAAATTGAAGAGAATTAATTCTTTGTTTAATAAAATTGCATTGTAGTGGGTCTTTTTCAATGACAATGAAATTTCTTCCTTTTTGTAGGCAACATGCTAGTGGTGTACCTAATCATCAAGCACACAAGAAATAATTAATTAAATTAGTATAAACACAAAAAAATAAAAAAATAAAAATATTAAAATTCAATTTTATATAAGAAAACTTCCCTGAACTTAAGAATAAATCCCAAACCCAATCTCCTTCATTTGAACATAAACCTATAAGATAGTTAATCAATATTTGTGGTTTTTGACAAATGATAACTATCTCTCCTTTTGCATATTTATCTTCATATGTTAGCTTTCTTATGACAACATCATGAAACAATACTTGGCTATGACTCTTTCCACCTACTCGATTAAGAAAAATAGACTTATAGCTATCATATTTTGTCCAACATTCAACATGGATGAACTCACAATCACTTATAATTGGCTGATCGTTGGAGGAAATAAGATTTGACTTTTGTTTGTAACATTTCATAGTAAAAGTTCAATTAAATTGTGCATAAATAATATTTTTTAACATTAATATTATATACAATTTCATTGTCTAACCATTTAAGTTACATCCTTGAGTCTAATTTGCCCTTGAAGCTTGTTAATAAAATTGCAAATTTTGTTTCTGAATGAAATGTCACAAACCTTCAAATTGGCGATTTTGTGACTTCTAGAAATCCTGTAACCACTTTATTAAAAGCTTAATAATTATAAGGTTCATTATCATATCCACTGTATGAGAAATTGAAACCATAAGGAATTTATGCAATAACCAATGCATATTCTCTTTTAGGTATGAGTTTTGCAATGTCTTCACAATCACCTTTTATTATTTGATATTGGATAGTGTCAAGCACATTCCAAATGAAATGAATAAGAGTAGGATTAAGTTCAACATTCCTATGATATTGTTTTCTCATCCTTTCCAACTTAATGTTTTCAATAAATATTTTAAAAGTATTTGGTACACCATCTGCATAATTCTTTGACATGTTTAATGAAATAAACAAATATATGTATAAGTAATAAAATAAAAATAGTTTACATCGGAATAAAATAAATGTAAAAATAAACATACATGTTTGAATACAAGATAGAAAGCTTTAAGTGTTGGTGTAGAACTTGATTCTAGGTAGTTACGTACAACAGAATCCCAACTCTCTTTATTCAATATTTTAACCATATGTTCTTGTATTTTCATATAAATCTTATGAATGAATAATTAAAGTAAAAATAGTTAGTATAGTGATATGTATAACAAATAATACAAACAACAATAT
>APFE031140231.1:2126-40318 GCA_000404065.3 Pinus taeda
GCATCATCCAACTTGCTTACAGAAATCAGATTTCTGGCCAACGCAGGAATATGCAGAACACCCAGAAGGGTTCTAACCCTTCCACCTTGCAATTTCAACTTTAACTTTCCGCGACCAACGATTCTAGCCTTCCTATCATCTCCTAAGAAGACATCACCACCATCGTATTTCCCATACTCACAGAACCACTCTCTATGGGGAGTGAAGTGAAAGGATGCACCTGAGTCAATTAACCCCTGTAAGTGGGGTTACAGGTACCCCTCAAACCCCCTGTTAACTATGTGGAAAGAATATAACACAACCCAACATATGACAAAGGGACCACCATGGAGTCTCTCTTTACAACCCTTTAGACTCTCTAAATATGAAAAGACCGCCGAGTTGTCTAGTTTGGACTCTTTAAAAACACAAACAAGATATAGAGTCGTTCTTTTTATGATACTTTTTAGACTCTTAAAACATGAAAAAATTGACGAGTTTGCCTATCTAGACTCATTAAACTAATCAGATAGGGCAAAGAGTCATTCATTTTGTGATCATTTTCCGGCTCTTTAAACATGAAACGATTGATGAGTTTACCCGTCTGGACTCATTAAAAAAATCATACGGGGAAAGTGGACAATACAACTGTATTCCATATTTGAAAGCATGGTTTGGCAGCAATCATTCCCTTGAACATGGCACTCCCTTAGATAAACCTTCATTTTAATAGCCTCTCAATATGAACCCTACCAACCTATGAGTTTTTAGCCTATATACCCTGATGTCATTGCATCTCCATATCTTAAACACTCTGTAGTGTTCATGAGTCTAGTGTTGTATGGTTAAAACTGTTGTCATGCCTTCTATTGTTCAAGGGTCCCCATTTGTTTCCTCTATCAACTAATCATACATATCCTTTCATCATGCCCTCCATTATTTAGACCCAAATGCTCAAAGGATTCCTCAAAAAACAAAATCATTCTTGTTTGGTTTCATGTCGATTGATGTAGGACATGTCATTGCCTACCTTTCGACAGGTTTCTTCCTATCAACTTCAGCAGTCTGTCTAGGAAGATAACCCAGAAACACATTCAGTGCCTTGGTACTGGTAGACATTAGTGGTAGGTTACCTTGTGCTTGATCACGAGTTTTCATTATTGGCTCCTAGTTAAGCAATTCTACAAGTGTTCGACGACAAAGAAATCTTTCACACTCGCTAGTTTGCACTGTGCATCTTGGAGACCATCACCATTATCAGTGGCCTTCATCGTATCTGTTAACGGTCTCCATTATTGACTGGTAATCAGATGATTTCGTGCATGTTCGACGTCAACACATATTATCACATGTACTGATCTATGTTGTTCGGTGAAGTAGAAATCAAGGCCTTGGGTAGAGGCTTGCATCATTCAGCCTTGTTTCCTCTCCCAAGTTGCGGATATTGTTCTTTGGAGACAACTATTTTAGGATGATATATTATGACATTGGATCCGCTCTATGCCATATTGGCGGCCAGCATTGTTATATCTCGGATGAGAAAATTACTCTGACATAGATACTAAGCATTGGAATGCCCGACTTAGGACATGATTTTAGTAGTCTATATATATGTATCTATGTTGTATCAGGTTTTCCTTCCAGCTCGAAACTTCTCTCTCTCTCTACAGAATTTTTGACAGAAAATTACAGTTTTTTCCAAAGTATTTCGGCCATCATCTCTACCTCTGATCTCATAATTTAGGGGGCATCTGTTATAGGACAAAATGACCTCCTCATCAACTCAGAGGTGAAACACAAGATGACTGAAGCAAAGACCACAATTGCAGGCTTGGAATCCACACTAATGCTCTTTGCACACTGTCAACCTGCTTTATAAAGCTTGTTACCAAGCATAAAGGAGAATTAGTCACCCTGCTAGCTCATGTTGTTAGACCACGGGGAGCGTTATTGAATCTAAGGGAAGTTTAAAGGGTCAAGCCAATTAATATGCTCACAAATATCTAGATATTATTCCCTAAATTTGCTCAAGAAAAGTAAGGAAACTCCAAAAATCAAGATATTTGGAGAAATTCCAATCTGAGAATGAAGGCAAAATGGGAAAAAGCTTGAAAGCAGGGCAGGTTCATGGCTTTTGCCCTAATGAAATCTAGGAGGAGCTTGGCAGCCCTAATTCAATTGCGACATAAGCATCGAGAGGGCCACTGTGAAAGAGGTCAGAGAATTTGGAAGGATAGTCCATTGAGCTATTGTGAACTGTCATAAACTTGAAGAAGTGAGCTGAAAGAGGGGGAGAGAGAGAGGAAGAAGGGGTAAAAGAAGGTTGATACAACGGATGGTTGTAATTACTCTTCCATTATAAATATAGAACTGCAGTTGTGTTCCCTATAGTTTTGGTAATGTTGTTCATTTATTTGTTCATTCTGATGCTTGTCAAGATGAGTAGTTAAGTTATACACTAATATATGTTTATTGTGCATTCTTACATTAGTTTTCAAGAGTGTATGTTGTGATTGGTTTGCCTTGTCCTTTATGCAGGAATTGTCTTGGAGCCGGCCTTGAAGGAGTTCTTCTTGCCGCATAGAGATCTCGAAACAAATCTAAAAGGAGCTAAAGGTGATCCTCTTTCCATACCTTGTCAATTTATGTTTGAGAGATGAACATGTGTGTAAATTGATAGCTTTTGCAGATAATATTATAGCTGGACGAAGGTCTTGGGAAGGCCTTTGAGGGTAGTTTTCATCCCATGCATTTTACCCCATAGCACACACACTTTAATTTTAATGTAATTTCAATTAATTTTACTCAATTAAAACACTTTAAAGACTGACCATTTTGAAATTGAAAGGGTGTCTGGTAATTTCTCTTCAAATACCTAGAATTTGGGTGAATTAACTTTAAATTGGTGCTCTTAGCAACTGCAGAAGGTTGAAAGGGCTCTGGTATAGACTGAGAGCTTGATTGGGGTCTCTACAACTTCTTCAGGAGTGAAATTAAGGTCGACTGGTAATTTAAGTGTTTGAAGGTGTTGCAATGGCTTGTAGAAGTTTATAAAGAAATTGATAGAAAAAGGCTGAATAAGGATTATTGGCATTTTTATTGAACAATGGTTATATTTTGGGCAGTTGAATTACGAACGAATAGTGGGTAGTTTTTCAGGTTGGGTGGGGAGGTGGTTTCCTAAGCCATCACACCGCTTTATCGAGGAGGCAGTGTTTTGGCGAAGTCACCTGATCTACCTTAACACTTGACACATAGCAGATGGGGGCTAGGGAAATTCCACTTTTTCGGGTGGGTAAAGGTTGAATATCAGGTGAACCCAATATTGCTATGAATCGTTAGATTTGGGTGTTGACGATCAGATGGCAGTCGAGTGACAGATTAACACGGATGAAATGGAAAAAGGTTTTTCGGGGGGGGGGTGGCTTTAATCAATGGTGGTTTGTGATTATTTTGGAGTTAAACATGGGATTAAATGATCAGACGGGGTTAATGGAGGGATTATCTTAACTTTACGGAGAATTGGTGAGTTAAGAGGGTTTTGTTGGTGGGATAGGGTAAAAATATAGTTTATAGTTAAACTAAGGGTAGGGGTAATATATATGGGGATTTATTTATATACGAGGAAAAATGGTATATTCGGAGCTATATTATTAAGTTAGAAACTAATATGAACTGAAATGAGTGAAATGAAAATAATACAAAGTATAATGTAATATTTGTGCTTTTCCTTTACAAACACATATACTTAGGATAAAAGCTTTTTGTGGGTATTTTTGAGTGAAATGGAATTTAACGTGGGGTTTTTTAATTTTCATAGGAAAATGGAGTTTAACCTTAGGAAAAGGGATATTATTAGGGAAATGAAGGGAAATGACTTTTATGAAGGGAATTCTAACACTTGATGTCCATAAGTCATTAAGCCGAGGGTCTGGTCCCACCAAAAGTCATAGAAATGCTATGAGCCTTTATGACTTGAAGGATTTTTAGTACTAGAACATACTTGTGGATGGGGAAATTAGTAAGTATAGGTATGAATTGAATGAGGGGAAGTCAATTAAATCAACTTGTAAACCTCTGTTTTTGCTTTTGTAATTTCTCATGCACATTGAAACATATGATTAATCATGATAAATGTGCTTTTGTCCAATCAACTTTATACTTCAGCAACCTTTCTTCTACTTAGCGTAACATTTTTTTTCTTCACTTATCTAGGTGCATTTAGGCTAGCAGACCCTTATCATTGTTTCTTTTTTTTAAAGTAAACTATCTAATTCTAACCTTATATCTTGCAAGGGCTTAGATTAAACTGATGGGCTCCTTTTATTTTCTCTACCTATCTAATGATCTACCAAGATTAAGCTGTTTTGTCATATTTTATTCTCTAACTATAAGCATAAAATTCAATGCATGAAATAGTCAATATTAAGCAGTTTGAGTACCATGGGTTGTGGCATATATGACAAGCTGCACACAACCATTATCTGGATAAGAAGTAAAATTTAGACTTGCACACTTTCATGATCTATTTTTGTGTTTGGGGTTCAAATATATTCATTTTTTGATGTTTTTTTATTCTTTTTGTCCTTTGATATTTCTTTAAGGACACACTCTCTTTACATTTTTTAATTTTTAATGTGGAAAAAATTCGCAGAAAGAAAAGGGATGTACAATATTACAAGGCTTAACCTTATCCAATTCAAAATTATGAATCTTATCACTATAGGACTCTAACACAATCCATGGTAAAGGAGAAGGAACAAAAGTTGATACAGATACATGCTCCCCCTAGGAAGCATACTGTGACACCTACACGTAAAAAAGACAAGCAACTAACAAAAGAAAAAAGAAGATTGTAGACTTGGAGGTAGAAGAAAGCCAGGGAACCGAAGATTCTAATGCTGAAGGAGCATAGCCCATAAAAAATCTCCCTCAGTATATCCCTCTAAGGAAGGGAAAGGTGAAGCTTCCAAAAGACCCAAACTATGATAAATTTGTCATTTCCACACCCTTGCTACCTGAGCAGGTGCCTTTTGAAGGTTCGTGACTTGGACGAGTCCTGTTACTGAAGATGGAGGGCTGGAATTTAATTGATCATGCCAAGTTCCCTCACTTAGTGATGGATAACTTCATGAAGCACGTATACTATGAAGGAACAGGTGTGACAATGCTGTAAATAGATGAATGGGCCCACGGTGTTGAGCAATCTGTGCTACTCAACTTTCTTTGTGTGCCACATTACCACCACACCCCAACTAACACAAATTACATAAGCTAGCTACTCACTCTAGTGCATGATGGGTTAGCCTATCTCCATCACTGATATGTTGATTCACAGGATTACATACTTGCCGCATGAAGGGTTGAATCCAGCCAAGGAGTTTGGTGGAAATACAAGGAAGAAGGAGTTTTCTGAGCGCATGAAAAAAAATTATAAACTTGTGAAGAAGGTGCGAGGATATTCCATCCTTTCAATAAATGATCCTACAATTCAATTGGCCACACAGATATTTGTTAGCAAGGTGATGCAGAAGTTCCACACGAATGAAGTTCCAGTGCCCAAGTGTCTCTAGCATCTCAGTGCATGAAAGGCATATTATTTAGTTGGTCTAGATACCTATGCCAAGAGTTACTCGCAAATTTCCGTAAGGTGGAGGATGAGACCAAGCCATTCCATTAATCTTGGTTGCTGGTATCTATTGTTCTGGTTATGTGGGAGCTACCAGAGGACAACCAGTTTCCTCCATTGGAAGAAGGATTTTTGGAGGCAATGTAGTTCGCCTCAGTATGGGCTATGAAGGACCTCGCATGCATCACAGAGGTAAAGATTTTTTGGGTCTTGATGGAAGTGAGTCTCTGCATGGAAGTTAACTAGCACCCAAAGTTGTTGCCCACCTTGTATACAGAGCTATCAACCTACACAGCTTTCAATTCTGATTTCCACTGGGTCTATATCGAGGCATAGAAGGATCCTACCCAAAAGTGGTATGACCTACCTTATTTGGTAACAGACTCCAATGTGTAGGAGGTAGTGTTGTGCTGGCTAACCGAGTGGCACGCCCCTTCAGATTTAGCTACTGGGTTAAGCACAGGTGCAGAGAGTGAAACTGCAAAGAAAAGGAATGATGCATCCAAGTAGTCTATATAGAAGAAGAAATATGATGAAAAAAAGGCTTAGGTCAAGGAGGAGCGCATTGCCAAGCAAAAGGCATAGCAAGAGAAGCGCAAGACCTAGAGAGGTGAAAAGTCACCTTCGATAGAAAAGAAACAGAAATAGATAAAGGTGGTGAAGGCGAGGAAGGGAAGTTCACCCTCTTCATGGTGAAAAGGCGAGAATTGGAACATCAAGATGGGTCAAGGAAAAAGTAGAAGGCACACAAAATACAAGTTGAGCCCCTAGTGCTCATAGAAACTAATCTTGATGAGATCGGTGATAAAGTCAGGGATGTCACCATAGAAGTATTGCAACAGTTGGAACAACAATACATTAAAACCTTGGGAGGAGTGAAAAAAGATATTTGAGAGTTGCAAATCCAAGCAACTAAGCTCCAAGTAAATGTCGGCAAGGTGAGTGGCTCAGCGGGCGGTTTAACATAAGAACAAATTACTGGTGTGGAGCTAGTTTTGTTGCTGACAATGGATGTGCGAGTCTTGCCCCTGCCTATAGGTTCAGTACATGCTGAGACTGAGGAATAACATGCCCTCCTTGATAACATCCCGAAGATGGGCCTGAACCTTGTCATGATGCAACTGGAGACATTGCATGAATTATTACATGGAACTGCAAGAGAGCTTTGCCTTTGGGAACAATGAGCACTTAGTGCTGTTGGCGAGATCAAGGTAAATAATCGACAGTTGTTCATAGAGAAGGCACAAATTTTGAAAGAAAAGGAGGTGCGCTAAGTGCACATTTCACGATTAAAGTTAGTGGTCGCGGAAGCATGCAAAATTGTGCCTAAACTCCATATTCCTGAGGATGCACAGCCAGAGGCTAAGGTTATAAAATTGGCTGCTGGTGTGCACGCGGAAAAAGATGAGGTAAGCCAAGTTCAGTTTGAACTCAAAATGAAGATAACAAAGCTGTAATTGAAGATGCAACCATCGACTCTGCCAAAGGTCTAGTTGTAGCATGGAGCTGTGATCAAGGAAGGCTTGGCTATTCTAGATGCCTCAGTTGTAGACTGCACAACAATATTTGAGTAGGCAATGAAGTTGGTGATGAATTTGCAGGAAGACCCAACCCTACAGATATTGAATACAGAGGTACAGGAGCTGCAGAAGTAGTATGATAAAGTTGGGGCAATAACGTGCTCAATTGCTCCAGCGTAACGCCTAACCAAGTTGCAGGAGGGGAAGCAACTCCTCGTGCAGGTATAAGTAGCCTAGAAGAAGGAGGCCTTGCTTAAGGCAAAGCCAGGGCCTTGGTTAGAAAAAGCTTACTAGGTCATGACCAACATTCAGGAGAAGCGATGGGCTTGCAGCAGATGCAAAAGACATTGAAGTTGGTTGCAGAAGGAAACAACTATAAAGCAGCCAATGGAGGAAATCAAGCAGGCATCCACGCAGAGCACTGTTGACATTGTTTTTGTTCTGATGGAGCTAGGGGATCTTCATAGCAAGATCGCAAAGCCAGCTGAGTGACTCAAGGGTGAGCCATGATCTTTGTGTTGGAGGCATGTTGGGATGGGGTCCCCTAGGTCAGTTTTAGGGTTAAAAACCCAAGTTTTGATGTAATTTTTGTAAAAAGATGTAAAGTCTCCGTGATTTTTGGATGCAGAGCGCATAGATGGTTAGGAGTCAAAAATGGTTTTAGCCCTCATTTATGAAAATATGAGTTGACTTTGAGATCTACTTATGGTCTGCAGACGATGGGATTGTATAAATGGGAGTGCCTTAGAGAGTCTAAGGCAGAGAATAGGTCATGAAGGATAATGAATTAATTCTTGGAAGTCTTCGTGCAGAGAAGTGGGTCAGATAGGAGAGAAAGGCTTTGTAGGTGAGTGCGCAAAGGCCTAGATAGAGTTTGTAGCTAAGTGTGTGGACCCCTATAGCTGAGTGCACAGGGTAGCCTTGAATCTGTAATACCATATTGAAGATCGATAAAGAATATTGTTGAAGAATTCCTGTCTTTATCCGTTTACTTCTATTTATATATGCTATGAATGAATAATGTATTTATGAAATATTTATCTATGATGCACGACTCTATGGAATAAGTATTAATCACTGTACGCATTGCATGTTAAGTAATTTTGTGAACTTTGTGGTATATTCTATTATGTTTATTAAAATACTTATATAAATATGTGCGAGCTCAGATCCAAGGTTACTTTTTGGTGTGCGTAAGTGGAGGATTTGACTCTTAAGGGTAAAAAAATACCAATCATAGACCTTTGCAAAGGTCTGGGGGCTGTTTAAAGGGATTTGCAGTACCAAACCCTAGGGGTTTATAGATCTATGCAACGATAGATATAGGGAACTAAAACACATCACATTGATCTTTGGATGCGAAAACTTGGTTCCAACATTCCCCCATACTGCTTCTGGTGAGACTGTAGCTTGCGCTACATGGGTTGCTGCTGAAAGGGCCAATAGTGTAGGGTTTTGTTGGTTTGCGCAACTAACTCTGGACCTGGGTCAAGAACCCCTAAGCCAATAACCATGGTATTGTAAGAAAAAATCTATGTATAGATGAGTCATATCGAGTCTAGAGAAGTAACTTTTGTGAAGAATCGTTGTATTGGCAAGAAGCTAAGACATGAAAGGTATGTTTCTTGTACTTAGCTGAAAGGGGAAGGCTCCTGTAGCTAAGTGTGTGGAGACATTGGTAAGTCTACAGGTTGAGTGTGTAGGCCTCTGTAGCTGAGTGCACAGGGAAACGAAGTCTGTATTTGAACGATTACACTCAATAAAGATAGTTTTAAGCTGATTTGGGTGCAACTGTGTATTATTTCTTACTTCTCCAAGTTTATTTATCTTCTCTATGTGTTATGATTTACATGAATTAATGCTTATTTTCTATGTGAAAATAGTAGATCTGTGATATTTATGCATGTTATGAATGATTATAGACCTTCGTGAAGATCTAGAAGTTATTAAGTGAATTTACAATAATTATCTGTTTGGAAGGGTTAAGGGTGCACGAAGATAGATATAAGCCATAAGGATTGTAGGAACCCATCATACAATCCTCTAGATGCAGAAACCTAGTTTTGTCACCCCCAAATACTGCTTTGGCTGAGAATGCAACCTACACTATGCAGGTTTTTGCTAAAAGGGCTAGCAGTTAGGGTTTTGTTTGCTGGCACGGATAATGTTGAACATGGGTCAGGCCCCATGAAGCCAATAAATGGTTCCATTTCTCGGACTGAGATCTATTTGAGGAATGTGTGATGTCGAACAAGTGGTTTCCTACTAAGAAATAAATCTAAAAGTGGATCAATTGGAATTTTCACGTGTTTGCAGCTTGGGAGAACAGAAACCCACGATTATCCAAGCAACAGTGGTTAAATATATACCTATACATAGACGAGACCAAAGCCTTACTCTGTCTCTTTCCTTGAAAACTACATGAGTGGATGTCCAGATTAATGGATAGTCAAGGTATGTGGAGGCTTAGCAACCCTATTGTGTGGATCCCAGTTCTGGTGAAGTACTTGGAAGCTTCATAAAATAACATCAGATGAGCCATTGATCACTGGATTGATCATATCTTGGGAGGATTCATTAATAAGCTTGCGATCGATTCAACCATCAGCTATAGTGAAGCAGAGCACAAGTTCTTCAAGGGACCAAGAGGTAAGTACTTAAAATATTTGAAAACATGGATTAAGATGTCATTGTGTGAGAAACAATTTTTTACATTTATTTTTGGGACTGTGCAAAGTAGAAAACCCTTCAAAAGGGATGAAGTGTCAAACTCTGAATACATTCCGTCGTTAGGATCTTCTGATAGTGACAATGAAGGAACTATTTTGAGAATGATGTGAAGCACACTGCATATATTAAGCTAGGGCATCTAGGGGATACTCCATCCATCATCTCCACTGCCACCTCCACCTCCACCACATACACCCACACCTCCACTCCCACCTCCACATCTGCATCAACCATTCAACATGGCGAACATGATGAAGATGCCTATATTTAAAGGGGTAGGAAGCGAAGACCCCGAACAATTCTAGTTCATTGTAGATGTTGTGTGGAAGGCACAACGGATTATAATTGATAATATGAAGAAAGTGTAGTTGGTCACAACGCTGTAGGATAGGGCATTGATTTGGTATATCATGTTCTATATGGATCGATCTAGCGCAACGATGGTAGAAACTCAACAAGCACTGAACAATGAGTTTAAGAAGCCTAAGTATTAAGCATTGTTTTCAATAGAGTTTAGGGAAATACAACAAAGGATGAATGAGTCTGCATGCGGCTTTGATTAGAGGCTAAAATGCCTAATTCGATAGGCTAATATGAAGATCACAGATGATCAACACAACAACTAGTACATTGCTTCGATATTGCCTCATATGAGATTCCCATTATCATAGCAAAATATAGGAGCACAAGTTGAGGCTGTGGAGATCACGATGAGGTTAGAAGCCTCACCAATGCATGACATGAACATTGGAGTACAATAGATTCAGTAGCAGCTGGTAAGCATGCACATGGAATTGCAAAGCTTGAAGACAGAGAAGGAAGCTGAGTCTAAGGTGTGCACATAAGTCTGGTGCATAAAATGTAAAGACAAGTGACATGATAAGGATTATTGCCTTGTTTATCAGAATTACTTGATTGGAGGAGGTCATGTACCATTGAAGTCGGATAACATTGTAGGATTAAGCACAGGAGTACCCTTATGGTGTGTGTGGTGTAGGTAAATTCTCGATGCAGACAAAGGCAATTCCTCTAGCCCGAGAGAACGGGTCTAGCCACAAACAAACAATTCAGTGAAAACTTCCTTAGGCTAGAATCAAATAAGAGGGCCTAACTCTTAGAATTCTATTCAACTTGGTGATGATCCTGCTTCTTTCCTCTAGCTACCTTTCATTTCCTTCCTTCAAACACCTGAAACAAGAAAACAAACAACAACAACAAACATGATGGCATACAAATTGTATTCAGCCTACTTAAAACGCCAAGGAATCTTAAACCATCAAATGTAATATAACACTTAATGTAGGAAATCAATCAATAGTTGTATTCATATAATTTCATAAAGCGATTACAACAAATGCATTTACATTGCCGGTCTCCTCCGATGTACCTGGGATCCCACACCTCCGCTAGCATCTGATGGATAACCCCAACAATGAAACTTTTAAGGCTTCTTCCCTTTAGTTCCAAACCAAACCAAACACACTATTCTTCCTCCACAAACATAAACTAGAAGGCTACAAGATATGATATCTTGCTGGTTATTCAAGCTCCAAAAATACTAAGACTAGTTTAGCTTAGAAAAGGAGGAGTTTATATAGCTTGAATGGAGGGGAGATGGTTCCTCTTATCATGGGAGAGGCCTTATCTATTGGGTTTGTTCCATCCTAATAGGGGAAAGGAGCCCAAAATGACTTCCTCAGCTCCATCCAACCCAACCATTTACCAAACTTACATTATGAAGCTTCTAGACTTGGAAACTTTGACTCCAAATTTAAAAAACTTGCCAAAAGAGGATCAACGCAACTGAGAAAAGGCTCATTTGCACCATATGGCACTAGTTCTGGTTTCAAACTTTGCAAATCGATGCAAGGAGGGAATGGGTCATTAGTGTTGGTCTTGTAAACTGGGGTAAAAGGAAGATTCTTGGGAAATGATACAAAAGGGAATTGTTCTGCTCATGAAGAGGGACATAATGGGAGCCTCTTCATGATGGGACAATATGTAGGCTTCATTGTAGAGGTCCTCCAGGATTCTAGAACGGGGAGCAGAGGGATAGTGACAAAATGTTGTGTAAAAGATTCCCCCTAAAGTGTGAAGTATGAACTAGAGTGAGGTGAAATCCTTTACAAGTAGATGCGGGGAATTGGAGTCCATCATCAGGAAACCTACAAGAAAGCATAGATAGATATACATTAGTGAAAACACTGACAAATGATACATTAATTGTGGTATGGATGCAACCATCTAGAGAAAGATAATGTAAATGGGTCCAAGGCATGGACGCAACCATCCACTAAAGAGGATCATATCAAAACCAAGGTATGGTCGCAACCATCCAATAATGAAAAGGATCACAAACAATGACTTATAGTATGGTTGCAACCATTGATGAGCCTCATAATTGGGTAACTATATGGACCTTAATTCACCTCCTAGCTCAGTCAAGTCAACTCTTCTCACGATTTATTAGATGTTTTGATTATATTTTGTTTAATGATATGAGTTAAAGTGAGATATTATGCCTAGTGGACTAATGTGCATTGAATGCAGGTTTGTGAGAGAAATCATGGAATTTTAGCAAGATTAAAGGCTGAAACTTGAAGAGGACAAGGAAGAGAGATTGTAGGAGGTAAATCCTCCTCATTTACTCCTCCCTCATTTGAATATTCCTCCATAAATCACATTATCTCGGAGTACAAGAAGCCAAGTCATGAAGATCAAAAGGAAGTCGAGCAAGTGATAGTCAAAGAGTTAGTTCATCTTGAGTTTTGGAGCTGAGCCTCCCCAGATTTAAGGAAGTCGTTGGAGATTGTAGTTTTATAAATAAAGAGGCCTAAAACCTCATTAGGATTCTAATTTTTGTTGTAAAAACACGTTGGAAATACTGAGATGGGGGTGAATCATATTTCTTTTAAATTGTTACTTGTACCAATTAGATCACTTATATTTAGAACACAAAATGAACAATAAGAATAAATGATTTTATTAATTTCTTCAATAAATCAAGTACAATATATGTATGGCTCCAAACCTAGGTGAAGAAACTGATATTCAATCTCCCAGTCACCAACCTGTATTTGCTAAGCACCAACTTGGACTTCCAAAGCTACAACCTTGTCAATTTTGAGGCACCAACCTCAAGGGCTACAATCCTATATCTGGTTCAAGCTCCAACCTAGTTTCTTGAGGACTCTAATCCTCCAGGGCTCCAACCCTATCTTACCCAAGGCACTAACCTTGAGTTTAGGAGCACCAACTCCAAGGACACCAATTCTATATTTTCCAACCACCAACTTGGAATTTCCAAGGCACCAACCTTCTCAATTTTTAGGCACCAACCTCAAGGGCTCCAACCCTATAGCTTCACTTTGTCAAGGTATGTTTGGTTATACTTCATGGCTCCCAATGTTTTCTTCAACAAGCCCTATCAATCTTTAACTACGCCTTCACTTAGTCTCTACATCACATCATCAATGACAACCTTGTTATTCACATGAAGGTGTCACCACTGCTCTTCATGTTACCCAAACAAAACTTCTTCAAGGTCACCTCATAATGGATTCAATGCATCATGGTCATCAATGATCTCCAAAAATATTCAATATGCTGCTTCACAAAGTTTTCCAACTCTGCCCTATTATGTTCTTAAGAGAAGACTTCAACAAGCTCTATTTGTCTAATCCTAATAAATCAACAATTCAACCATGAAACTATGAAAACTTTGACCATGACAGATTCATCCATGGAAACTATGACAACTTCAACCATGACAACTACAGAAACTTCAACCATGGAAACTACAACAACTTTGATCATGACAACTATGACAATTTCGACCACGACAACCACAACAGCTTCGACCACGGAAAATACGACAGCTTTGACCAATATTTTATGCCCAAACAAAATTATCATTTTTTTTCATCCTAAAAAATAGTCTCCTTGTTCTCCTCGGCCTTCTCTCTTCTCGTTCACTTCATATCTCTGAATTCTTTCCTAATTGCTGATCAAAATTAAGTGTTTATACATCTATTTATAGATATTTCATTTATAACTAAAGGGACACATCTATTTGAAGTGAGGCTGACTTGTATGTCTGAGAGTAGGTCAGCTCACTGCTAGGAATAATTTCCTCAACTTAAAAAATTCAATATCTGACAAACTATTGGGAGTTTCAGGAAAAATAAAGGCTCGTTAGAAAGAGGAAAAATCCTCTTTAATATGGTCTAGAATCCGTTTTCAAAGGATCCCTCCAAGGTGTCCAAAATGATTTTTCTTTGTGATTATCCTTAAATTTTATGCATAAAAGGTTTGGGATAGCATGAGGAATGTTTGGCATAGCATGGCTTCTTCATTCCTTTGCTTATTCATTGTTATCAATGTCATCATAGGATCATAGAGTCATTATGTAGGAGTGCAACATCCATGTAGCATGACACATGAACAATGTCATGATATACTAGTATAGTCATAGTGCATCATCATTAAGATAACTCCAAAATAATCTTCCAACCATCAAATGATCTCCAACCATGTTATCAAGACCTCATCAAGTGCCATCATCAATTGTGTTCATTCATCAAGAATATGATATCATCAAATTTAGTCCTCCATATGTCATCAAGGGCTTCTAAATACTTAGAACTTGGCACTTCTTAAGACTTCTTCATTAGTGATTTGACATATTAATTAATAACATTCTTATGAAATAATATTTATGACATCATCATTTGGAACTAGGCATCTCAAAAATATTTTCCATCTCGGCTAGTGCCATATTGACATCAATGACAACCTAGATTAACAAAACACTAGTTATTTTTGAGCTCCAGACTTGTGGAAGGCATTGCTATGTAATTTTCTATTTTGATAATGAGAATGATATTTTCTATGATATAGTACTAAGTTAACTCAAAGGGCTAAAACTCTTGGGTTAGGGCCAAACCCTAGCAGCAATTGATCCTCTTCTTGTATTCGTATTCTTAGATTAGTTTCATAGATTCATGGCTAAATTGTCCATAGAAGTATTTCATTGCAACTAGTGTAGATTTGATTAGTTTGTTTATTAGTTGCTTCTATTTTTGCTTTACTTTAGTAGTAGGTTAGAGGGGATAAGAGGAACACCAAAACGATTTCAATAAGTGTCTTGGCCTCACTTCTTCCTTCAAGGATCATGATTTGAGGAAAGGACCACTATGCAGCCCCAAAAAGACAGATTTCTACTTTCTCATATTATTTAGAGTTTACTATACCTGAACCAACATTTGATCAATGTGAAAGTATAGGATTTAATTACCATTTCCTCCATTTTTAGTATTACATTACATCTCATCAATGATTCCATTTTATTTTTAAATTTCCCTCATGCATGAAGTAGGCAACTAGCTCATTACACTCTATTTTTCTAGCTAATTGAAATTCTTCTTGTTTACATGATTTTTGGGAAAATATCATTGTTTGATGAAGTGCAGTTGTTTCTGAAGTGGAGAAATATTTTATAGCAAGCAACCTCCTTCCAACTTCATCCACCCATAATCATTTCTTTCTTTCACTAAGACCTTCACCAATTTCATCTTTTTACATAGAAACTTCTCCAAGCATGTTGAGCAAAACCAACCATCTCCAACCTTGGCTTTGAGTTTTGAATGATCCAAGGCATATTCTCACTCCATACCACCCACCAACCACCTTCCCTAGGCATTCCATAACCTTCAACACCCATCGTTTTTCTCTCGGTTGTATCTTGTAGAAATACAAGGAATCCTGTAGGTTTTTAGGACATCCTATAGGTTTTCATGTAGTGCCTTGTTTTGAGGCCGAATTGAGGGAAAACATCCAGGAAGCCACACAAGGTCACATAAGGGTCTCCTAAACCTTCCAACCATCCACCAACATCCATAAGCCACCTGCCAGAACACCAAAAGGGAGTAGCTTTCCCACTTGTTTTTCCATAAAAAGAATAAAAAGAAAAAATAAATTTATTCAGTTCTTTACATGCACAGTAGTGATGTTTGATGTTTTGAACTTCCATGCTTAGGATAGTAGCATTTCATACATGTTAGCTTGGCATTCTTGTAAAGCATAGTTTCTCAACAATTAGTTAGGAAATGGTGTGCTTTTGGCATTATATTTTAGTCCTTTTCCTTATTGCAGTAGACAAGCTTTCTCCTATAGTAGATTTCTCTTTGTTTCATAAATAATCAAGCTTCTTTTGAATCCATAGAAGTTTGGCTTGAAAAAACTAGTGGTATCCCACCAGATGAACAATGACAAATGGTAGAACCATCACTTTTACTTGTGTATACAACACTGTCACCTCCAAGTTTGTACGAACCCTTAGTTGATAAAGTAAAGCTGGTATCCCCAGGAGTTGTAGCATTCTTGCTGTTATCACCCTAAGAAACTCTCCTAGGTTGTATCTCAGAGATGCTCGGGAACATTACAAACTCAACATGATGTTGGAAATGGATGAATGGAAGGAATGATGCTTGTTCAATCTAGATAACCACTCCTACTATGCTTAACTCCAAACATGTATGAACACCCCCAGAATACAAGGCTTTAGACCACCAACTACTCACAACATCAGGATTTGGTGAATATGGAGAATACTGACCACACCAGCAGATACACAAGACCATGTGATGGCTGGCTACAACCAGTAAAAAGGTCTGCAAATCTATTTCCTAATGCACAAACAGGATGATAGCTCTCTAGCACTAAGTAAACAGAAACCTGAATGACACATTCACTGATACATACAAGACCTTAACATAGAGGTAGGATGATAGTTCCTCTAATGCTAAAAATCAAGAGTTCATGAAAAATTCATAACTGGAACAACCTAGAACATAGTAGAAGTGAAAAGTGAGCAATTAACAACAAAAGAAGCTTGTATTAGCTGAAAATCAAGATGAAACGCTGCAAGTATCAAAGCAGTTACAGTCTCCAGAAGTTGAACCTTACATCAAAACAACAACCATCAACCCTAATTACATTGTGTTTTTGGGTATATATAGAGTTTGATTACAAATATGTTATGCTATTCTAGGCGTGGAGGGGTAATAATGGACCACCAACTGCTTTAACTGTTTGACGGATTCTATGGTGCAATTTTCCTGCTTCAGTGGACGGATTTGATCTTCTCGGATGCTCTGTTCTACTTTTGAAGCAGGTGAAGTGTCATATAGATGAAGTTCCATAACTGATAAATGCTCTGATTTTCTCGAGGCATGTCCTTTTTCTTATCAGCCATCCTTTATGTTAAATGTGGTTGTTGGATATGAAATGCGCCAGGTACAGGCAAACAGGTTGCCTTCGTCCTTCAGGAGCATGAAATGGCTACGGTCATGGACAGTATGCATGAATGAAGATAGAAGATTGGCCATCGGATCACATGGATGGACAGCGGGGAGTGCTTGACACAAAGTATCGGGAGGAATCGGGCAGAAACAAGATCAAACAAACATGAGCCGTCGGATCGCGGGTGGACAGATCTGATGGCCATTGGGCGAAAGAGTAGAATGGGAGATAATGAGCGGGAACAGGCAAATGGGTGGTAAGCGGTATTGATTGCACTGCCAACGGAGCTTAGGCGGTAATAGTACAAAGGTGCACGATTCCACCTAGACGATGATGCGTGGCAGATGTGACGGGACCAAAACCGCTTTCCCCACGAGCTAACGTGCAATTAGTTTATGGGTTCGGGAGGAGCGAATGATGTCCAATCATGTCAGAGATGATCGGACAGTGGAAGATCAGCACACATGTTTTTCGTCGGATGCGGCCGGGGATCGTTAGATCAGGGTGCGGTAAATCAATGGTTGAGATTGCGACGGAGGGTTTATGAAGGCGTGTGAGCATATGAGCACGGGGTCACATGGTGATGGTGATATGGGATCTTAAAATTGGCACTCAGGGCTTGAAGAACAGAGGTTTATGGAAGGAAAAAATAGAGGCAGAGGGGCGAAGGAGAAGGAGGAAGATGATTGATACGGGTCCTTTATGAACAACAGCAACACGACCAAGCTTTCTTATGACCTTCAAATGTTGAAGAATGTAGCAAATCTAAAACTGGATCCTTCTGGGGATGCGATCCTCCCTGTGAGGTCTCAAGAACTTGCAGATCAATGCCTTTCCTATGAAAAAAATTTAGAAAAATTCCTATTGTTCCATTGGGCATGGAATCCACTGAGCTTACACTAAAACTGATCAAACAACGTATTCACAATTTTAAGGCCCAAGACCTTAAACAACATAAATTTTCAGAAAATGCCCATTCACTGGGCCATCAAAAGCTACTTCTCCTCCCATAATTTGTAGTAGGAATGTATTGTTCCCTTGGATCTGAGAAATAATAAAAGGCCCTGTCCAAAAAGCATCAAACTTCCCATGGTTGCCTTTCTTTTCTTTTAGTGCACCCCACTTCAAAACCAAATTTCCAACTTGAACATTATCTGTTTTTGTCCCTTTGTCAGAAGCTTCCTTGATCTTTTTCTGATGTGCTGCAGAATGTTCAACCATTTGTTCTCTAATCTGGTGTACTTCTGCTAAATCTGTGATCCTTTTTTCCATGTATTCTTCCTCATTCTGTTCTTGTTGCAGGAATTTTGCCATAAGAAGGGCAAGTTGAATTCGAAATACTACCTCTATGCCATATACCAGCTTGAATGGAGAATTCCCTGTGGATTTCTTAATGGTCACTCTGTCAGCCCACAATGCATACTTGAGCTTAGAATCCCAATTCTTTTTTTTATCCTCCAACAACTTTTTGATTATCCCTATCAGACTTTTGTTAGAGGATTTTGCTAGACCATTGCCTTGAGGGTAATATGGGGTGGAATGAACTAGTTTAATACCCATTGAATTGCACATGTCCACCAATTCTTTTGCACTGAAGGTTGTTGTATTATTTGTGACTAATTTATGTGGACAGCCAAATCTAGTGAAGATATTTTCAATCAAAAACTTCATGACCACATTATGATCAACCTTTCTGGTAGGGATTGCTTCAATCCACTTAGTAAAGTAATCAGTGGCTACTAGGATCCATCTGTGTTGGCCACTAGAATGTGGATTGATCTCTCCAATGAAATCTAAACCCCATTACTAAAAAGGGCCATTTGCATGTATTGGTTTCAAGGGCAGGGACTTCAATTGTTGTTTCCCTTCAAATCTTTGGCACTTATCACAAGATTTAACAAATGAAAATACATCAGAAAATAAGGAGGCCCAATAACACCTAGCTCTAAGGATCTTGTGGGCTGTAGTTGTCCAATAATGGTGCCCTCCACACATGCTATAATGAAACTATTGCATAACCTCTATAGATTGCTCTTTGTCGAGACACCTCAAAAGCATTCCAGATGGATCCCTCCAATAGAGCAGGTTTTCATTAATGTAATATTTAGTTGCCCTAAGCTTAATAGCCCTATCTTGACCTTTGCTTAAGCCTGGAGGGATTTCTAGCTTCAACAAGAATTCAACTATAGAAGAGTACTAGTCACAAGAAGCTAGATTTCTGGCCAATGACTGCTTTCTCCTTGATTCAGCTACTTCTTCTTCCATTTGGCCATTTTCTACAATTGAGTCCGTGAGATTTATGTACAATGTTCTGCAATTTTCTTTAGCCAATAGTTTGGCAAGGCCCTGTCCTCTGATAAGCTTGGTGGGCTTCAATTCTATATTAAACTCAATTAATTTTGCAATCCATCTAGCCCTTCTTCCATCAGCATCGGTCTGTGTTAAAACATCTTTTATTGAAGCCGAAGGTACATATGCAATTACCTTAGAATGCAGAATGTAAATTCTGAAAGCTTTCAAGGACTTGATAAGAGCATATGCCTTTTTCTCAATGATATCATACCTCAGTTCAGCATCCCTTAATGTTTTGCTGAAAAACTGCCACTGGATGCTCCCACCTTCTTCATTTGCTTGCGATAAAACTACTGCAAGGGTGTCTTCAGAGGCAAATGAAAAAATGTGGAACTCCTTACTATAATCTGGACTGGTTAGAGTGGGAGCTTCCATAATGGATTTCTTAATGGACTCAAAGGATCTTCTTGCTGCTTCAGTCCATTTGATCTCTGACCCATTTCTCAACATGGAGGTAATATGCTTCACCAGTTCTGCAAAATTTGGGATAAACCTCCTCACAAAGTTTATTTTTCACAGAAAGGACTGGATATCCTTCTTTGATCTCGGTACAGACAAAGTTTGTATTTCTTTTACTCTTTCTGGGTCAATCTGGACACCTGCAGTAGAAACAATATGTCCTAACAGCTTGCCTTCTTCTAAAGCGAACTGTGAATTTTTAGGATTGACTGAAATCCTAAACCTTCTGCACCTCAAAAATACTTTCTTCAAATGCTGCAAGTGGTCATGATGGTTGTTGGAGTACACTGTTATATCATCAAGGTAGATAATGACAAACTTATCGTTCTCTCCCACAAATTCTATGTCCATATCTCTTTGAAAGGTGGCTCCAGCATTCATCAATCCAAAAGGCATCTTGGAATACATAAAAGTGCCCCAAGGAGTGGTGAATGCAGTCTTCAGTTGATCATCTAGATGTACAACAACCTGATTATACCTTTAAAATCCATCTAGGAAAGACATTACTTTGGCTCCTGAGACCTTTTGTAGCAAATGCTCCATCTTAGGTAGAGGATAGTTTTCTTTCTTAGAGCATTTGTTTATGTTTCTGAAATCAACACAGAGTCTGATTTCTCCACTTTTCTTCCTCACCACTACTAGGTTGGCTACCCATTTGGAATATTTGAGAGGGACTATGATTTTGGAAACCAATAGCTTCTTGATTTCCTTTTTGATTAGAGGAAGGAGCAAGGGGTTTATTGGTCTCAGCTTCTGCTTGAAAGGTATGGTGTCTTTCTCTAAAGGGATTTTATGTTGGATGATCTTCTTGTCATATGTTTTCAGGTCACTATATTCCCAGGCAAAGACATTAGCAAATTTCTTCATTAAATTGCAGTATTCAATACTTTGGTCAGTAGACAGATGAGTGGACAGATTTATGTATCTTGACTGACTTGGACTCCCTATATTATGCTTATAGACTACAGTTTGGTCTTCTTTTTGGGCAGCCTCATAAGGCACATCATTATGGTCAAACCGTCTTTCTAGATGAATTAAATCCTTAGGTCTATGATTGTTGGAAAATTAGACAATACTATCTTTACCAATTTTATTTCTAACCTGGGATTGGGGATTTTCTTCCAAGGCTTCATTATCTTGGTCAATTTTCATTTCTGAGAATTCGTCAATGAATTGCAGAAACCTATTCACTTCATCATCATCTTCAAAAACTTTCCAATGCTGGACATTGTCAGGCAAGGATGGTCCGTATTTCATTTAGACTTCATAAACAAGTCTGGGAGGCATGGGAGGGATAAACATGCTAGCAGACACAACAAGGAAATCACAAGCTGATTTTTGGCTCTAGGGATGTATGAGATACAAAAAATATCAAAATAATCTTTGAGTCTCCATAGCTCATCTTCGTATGCTTTTGGCCTTGGGTACTTTGCTTGAAATGTTCTGTTTACTTGTTGAATGATGAGATTAGCATCTCTAAACACCTTTATGTTCTTGATTCCTTTGTCTTTAGCTGCGTTCAGGCCCAATATCAGAGCCTCATACTCTGTATATTGTTTGTGACTTGGAAGGCCAGCTTAAAAGATAGTTGTGTGCTTTCTTGTTGTGGAGATATCAACCCCAACCCTGCTCATGTAGTCTCCCTGGAACATGCTCCATCAAAGAACATTTCCCAAACCTGACTTCCTTGCTTTTCCTCGGCTTGAACTACTTGCTTCCTGGGATGAATTGAAGCCTTCTAAGATTCTTCTATTTGGAGAATACATGCTCCAAAATCAGTGTCCACGGCATAAATAGGATGATTAGAAGGGCTCTTCTCATCACTGATGATATATACCAGTTCTGCTTCTCTATATAATCTCCTACTTTCTCCAAAAAAGATTGGGATAGTGGCATAGGATAAGTCATTCTGTAGTGTCCTTCCTAGTCTCTTAATACATCCTCTAAACAACAACATGCCAAACTTAGGAGGGAAATCTGCTACCACAATGTCCATCACCATATTCTTCATGGGCAAGTGAATTAGGGTAAAAGCTAAATCTTTGATCAATCCTAGGAATTTCACTTTCCTTGAATCAAAGGAGAATAAATCATGATATGGTCTGGTGATATCAAGGCCTAACTCTTCCATGACATCTTTTGGCATTAGATTGTGGCTAGCCCTAATGTGTAGCAGGAAATTGTGGAGGATTTTGTCATGAATGGTCAAAGAGATATAAAAATATGGAGAATTATCATCAGCAGGTTCAGTCATTGGGCTAACCACAACTGCAGGCTTATCATCTTGCAAATTGACAGATTCAGTGGAGGTTTGAGTGGCTTTCAGCTCAAGAGCTTCAAGGATAGGCTTTCTAAACACTTCACTCTTTACAAGTTCTAACAGAGGCATAGATATCTTTAGCTTATGGAATTCTACTTCAAAGCTAAAAGGGGAAGAGGACTTGTCAAGACCTCTTACCTCTTGAGCTGGTGCTTTGAGGATGACTGGATCAACTGCTGGTCTCTTCTGTCTAGTATTTTGTGGCTCTGTTTGGAAAGTAGCTTTTTGGGCAGGATTCTCCTTGACATTGTTTTCTTGCGACCTCAAATTGTATCTTTGCTATTCACCAGTCTGTAGGACAGCCTCTCTGTCCCACTCTTGACTGATTTGGTCCTGCAGCAGTGATTCTTCATATGTAGCCAATGTCAAAAAGGCAGCACTGCCTTTATCTTCCATGCAACGGATTTCATCCTCTTCTTCAAATGGTTCCTCCTCCATGAATACATTTTGAAAAGGAGATTTGACTTTTTGTTCTTCATTTTCTTCTTTTCCCCTCTGAATGATTTCCAGCTCTTCATTTGCTCTTCTAAATGGATTTTAGTTTCTTGGAGCCAATGTGTTCTGCTGCCTTGTCTTTCATGAGTTATGTTCAACCTTTAGCTTAGATATCTCAACAGCCAATGACTCTATCATTCTAGTCATCTTATCTAATTTAGGTTCTGAAGATGAGGTAGAGGAGGAAGAAGCCTCACCTCTATCAGCATGCGTTTTGAGCTTTTCTACTGCCATAATATTAGACTCTACTTCTAGGGCTGCATCCTGCATTTCAGCTAGAGTGGCACATCTTCTTTCTCTCAATAGTAGGCAGAAACTAGAGTCAAAAGCATTCGCATAAGTGAGTTTGGCCGAGGTGGGGGTTGCTTTACTTTAGCTAGTATCTTACTGTACATAAAATTGAATCTTTTATTAAAATCAGGCAGTGATTCCCCATTTTCCCTCTTTAGGTTACCAAAATCAATATGGTAATATAGCAAGTCTTTTTTATCTCCCCGGTGCTTCAAAAATGCATCATCTAGGGCTTCAATATCAGCAATAGATCTAGGGGTCAATTCTCTGAACCATTTTCTAGCCTCTCCATCAAGGCTCTGGACAAAAACTCTCATCCACACATCATCTTCACTGATATCCAGGTTATCAACATAACTATAAAAAGATTCAAGGTGTTCTTCAACTGTTACCCCATCTGTACCAGTGAACTTTGGCATGTATTTTTGGTACTCTATTGCAAGCATGGCATTCAAAGGAACAGGCAAGACCGGGGGTCCATACCTAGTGGCTATGATTCTTTCCATCTTTGTAGGTGCTTGCTGACCTGCCATGACTGGGGTAGGTGGAAGGATACTAGTAGATTGAATAGTAGGGAACAATGAAATTGATGACAAAGACAAGGGAATGCGATGGACTGTATGGGAGGCTTTCTTTGGACTGAGATCCAAAGGGGAACTAAGTGAACAAGGAGCTTTATGAATCTCTGAAGTTGATTTTTCACTAGCAATACTAGGCTCTAAATCTTCAAACTGTATATTCTCAACTATAACTTTCTCTTGTAGAGATACATAAGATTTCTTAGCTTACCTGATCTTGATGCTCCTTTCAGTGATGTTTTCTTCGATTTGACAATCTTCTCAGGGTTAGGCACTGGGTTAGTTGTTGATTTCTGAGGCTTTCTCCGGGTATGCCTCACAAACTGAGCCAGAACTGAAACGTGGAGTCGCCACTAGGTTGGTTCTCCAGTGGAGTTGCTAGATAGATTATTACAACTAGAAATATGCCTAGACTTTGTCTATCATCAAAATCTGGAACTATATCGTTCTCCCAGGGAAGCTAAGATTCAATCTCCTCTCCTCGACAATGGCACCAATCAATGTTATCACCCCAAGAAACTCTCCTAGGTTGTTTCTCAGAGATGCTCAAGAACATTACAAACTCTACATGATGTTGGAAATGGATGAATGGAAGGAATGATGCTTGTTCAAGCCAGGTAACCACTCCTACTATGCTTAACTCTAGACATGCATGAACACCCCCAGACTACAAGGATTTAGACCACCAACTACTCATAGTTTCAGGATTTGGTGAATATGGAGAATACTGACCACACTAGCAGATAAAAAAGACCATGTGATGGCCGACTTCAACCAGTAAAAAGGTCTGCAAATATATTTCCTAATGCATAGATAGGATGACAACTCTCTGGCACTAAGTAAATAGAAACCTGAATGACACATTCACTGATACATACAAGACCTTAACACAAAGGTAGGATGATAGCTCCTCTAACGCTAAAAATCAAGAGTTCATGAAAAATGCATAACAGGCACAACCTAGAACAGAGTAGAACTGAAAAGTGAGCAATTAATAGCAAAATAAGCTTGTATTAGCTGAAAATGAAGATGATATGCTGCAAGTATAAAAGTAGTTACAGTCTCTAGAAGTTGAACCTTACATCAAAACAACAACCATCAACCCTGATTACATTGTGTTTTTGGGTATATATAGAGTTTGATTACAAAGATGTTCTGCTATTCTAGGTGTGGAGGGGTCATAATGGACCACCAACTGCTTTAACTATCTGATGGAGTCTCTAATGCAATCTGCATGATTCAGTGGATAGATTTGATCTTCTCGGATGCTCTGCTATACTTCTCGAGCAGGTGAAGTGTCATATGGATGAAGTTCCATAACTAATAAATGCTTTGATCTGCTTGAGGCATGTCCTTTTTCTTCTTGGCCATCCTTTATGTTAAATGTGGTTGTTGGAGATGAAATGTGCTAGGTACAGGCGAAAAGGTTGCCTTCATCCTTCGGGAGCATGAAATGGCTATGGTCATGGATAGTATGGACGAACAAAGATGGAAGATTAGCCATCAGATCACATGGATGGACAACGGAGAGCGCTTGAAACGGAGTATTGGGAGGAATCAGGCAGAAAAAATATCAAACAAATGTCAGACGTCAGATCGCAGGTGGACAGATCCGACGGTCATCGGGCGAAAGAGTAGCATGGGAGATAATGAGTGGGGATGTGAAAATGGGTGGTAAGTGGTATTGATCGCATTTCCATCGGTGCTTAGGCGGTAATCATACAAAGGTGCGCGATTCCACCCAGACGATGACGCGTGGAAGATGTGACCGGACCAAAACCGCTTTCCCCATAAGCTAACGTGCGGTCAGCTTATGGGCGCGGGAGGAGCGAATGACGTCCGATCATGTTAGAGATGATCGAATGGTGGAAGATCAGCACACATGTTTTTCATCGGATGCAGTCGGGGACCATTAGATTGGGGTGCAGCAAACCAACAGTTGAGATTGTGGTGGAGGGTTTATGAAGGCGTGTGAGCATATGAGCATGGGGTCACGTGGTTATGGTGATATGGGATCTTAAACTTGGTGCTCGGGGCTTGAATAATAGAGGTTTATGCAAGGAAAAAATGGAGACAAAGGGGTGAAGGAGAATGAGGAAGATGACTGATACGGGTCCTCTATAAACAACAACAACACGGCCAGGCTTGCTTATGACCTTCAAATGTTGAAGAATGTAGCAGAGCTAACACTCGCTACAATACTGGTGCTCATCACTTTTTGGTGTCATTTCTGAGGAGGTGTCTGAGTAATATGTGATTACTTCTTTCTTTCTTCCATTTCTTATTTCTAATATTCTGCTACTAGTTTCATTTCAGCAAAAGTAATTTAGTTTGCTTCCTTTTCCATTCTACATTATTTGCTTTCCTTTCCATTCTGCAAGTACGATTTCAATAAAGTTGTTAATTTTTCATTCAGTCTGGAATTTCAATTCTGCAATTACTTTCAAAATTTGAGAAAAGACACAAAGAAAACAAAACATTTTTTCATGCCTCATAGGAATAGGGATAACTTAGGGAATTTTTTTGCAAAATACCCCCATTGCTTCAAACAACCAACCTTCCCTCTTCTTTGGTGGCTATGAACTGGAGGAACCCTTAGGTGAGAAACGAGACATATTTGAAGAACCTACAGGGGAAGAAGAAGAAGAAGAACCCATTCCTATTGTACCAATGGCTAAAAATATAAATGATAGAGGAAATAGAGAAAGAGTTTAGGGTTCTTTACCCATCCAGGAAACCAATGGGTATACTAAGATGAAAAATATAAGCTCCTCCGCCCTTCCTCATTTCCATGGTCTGACATCAGAAGATCTAGACACTTTCTTATTTGAGTTTGCTATCATATGCCGAACCTATGACTACACCAATGATAATTAGAAGTTGAAACTATTTCCATCCACTCTCAAGGATGAAGCTTTGCACTAGTTCATGGGTTTGCCTAGAGATATCATCACAACTTGGGCTTAGATGCAAAAATACTTCAACAAAAAGTATTGAGACTACTGTAGGTCTAAAGACACTAAGGAGGAAATTTTTATGATGACCTTAGGGAATGATGAATCCATAGAAGATTATGAAGAAAGATTCCAACTTAGCTACAAAAGGGCCAGGTGTACACTTGACCCTGGGTCATTGAAGTTATTCCTACTTAGAGTAGTAATGGAAGATCTTCTCGATACTCTAAACTTTTTAGCAGGAGGGGACTTCTACTAGTTACCCTATGAGGATATCAAGTATGTCTTTAGAAACCATTCTAGGGAGCTAGGAAAAAGGGTAGGGGTAGTCAACCTATGGTCAGTCCATCCTCTTCCAATTCATCCATCAAGGGTGAAATTAGAAACATGCTGGAGGATTTCAAGATTGAGATGCTACAAACCCTTGCACTATAGATGGACATTATGCACATCAAGTGAATAAAAGAGGAAGCAGAGAGAGCCTTAGCCATTTTCTACCTAGATGCACCAGAAGGCACCCTAGGAATGAATGTCCATTGAATTCTATTGAAATTTGATCATTTTTTGAAGAAAACCATTCCACAGACAAGTTCCCTTCTTTACCTGAACTAAAATATGTATATCAAGGATCCGAAGGGGTAATTAAGCAATTCTGCTACATAAAACAAAGGAGACCTCATGGGCTTAGGCCATACCAACAGGGCATGCGAGGGTCATCCTATAGATATTACAACCCCAACCAGACCACATCCATACCCTCTTGCCCCCCCCCCTTCTCATCCTTCCTGGTCTACATCTCTTCCTTAGTCCTTTGCAACTCAGTGTCATTCCCAGCCAGCCAACCAGTCATTTCAACCATATGGTCTACCACAACCTCAGTGGAATGCAACACCCCAGGGGTGGATGCCCCATACAACAATGCTACAGATTTATTACCTTCACCACCTGCTCAACCACAATTTTTACACTTTTCTCCACCTAAACAACCCCAGATTCCTACCCAGCCAAATTCAAACCCAAACAACAGACAGGCACAACAAATATATAGTCGAGGGACATGGTATCCAACCTATGCTATGAATTCAAGAAATCAACCTGATATCTGGGAGAGTACTCTCGAACAACCAACCTGTACCTCCACCTAGGAAGGTTGAGGAAGAAAGAGAGGAAAGATTGCTTAAAGTAAATCCACCACCCTTTCCTGAGAGATTAACCTAACCACTCCAGCCTACCCCAGAAGAGATTGAACTTATGGGATAATTGAAAAACCTATGTGTCAGAATTCCACTTCTCCAAGTTATTAAAGTTGTACCTATTCAAAAAAAGTTGATTAAGGATAAGTGCTTCAAGCATCCATGGAGGTGAAGAAGAGATGCCCCTACCATTAATGTCATTGGACAGTTGTCTGACTTAATGTTGGGGTAGGTAATCTGTCCAAAGTATTTGGGCCCTGGAAGCCTTGTAGTAGATGTGCACATCAATGGCACCATTATCCCACACACTCTGATCGATATTGAGGCTGCCATTAATGTGATTACCAAGGACACCATGCTCAATGTCAACCTCCAAGGTTCATTGGGAAGGACCACAATAGTTATGCAACTTGTGTACCACTCCACAGTGGCCCTTGAGGGGATTATGGAGGATGTGATGGTCTCTATTGACTCTTGGGAATACCCTGCAGATTTCCTAGTTATCCAACCTAAGGCTAAGCTTACTGGTTGCCCTCTCATCCTTGGGAGGCCCTGGTTAGCCACTGTCGATGCCTACATTAGCTGCAGGGTTGGAAATATGACTATCAATAATGGGCATATGTCCAAGTAGTTAGTCCTATACCATCCTGCTCAACCATCTCTAAAACATGACTTACTTTTGTGGTTGGAAGAGAAGGAAGAAGATGAAGTTTATTATGCTCGACTCTATACCTTAGAAAAAACCATGGGAGGGGGACAATAGGATGAAGATGATTTGATTGAATACATACTCCAAAGTAAAATTCCTAGTACATTGTCCTTAGCCAATTCCAACCCTATCTGTGTCAAAACCATAGAATTCAGCCTCGAGATAACTTTGAAAATCTACCCATATTTTTTTGTTCACTAAGAAGAAAAGTTGTGCAACTTGCTAAAGGAACACCTATCCCTTTGCTTGGAGTTACAAAGAAATGAAGGGAGTGCACCCATCGGTGTGTACTCACCACATTTATATCAAAGAATGTTATAGCCAGTCCGACAACCCCAAAGGAGGATGAATCCAACTCTTAAAGATATAGTCAAAGAAGAATGGTGAGTGGGTCTCTCCTTTGGTGTTGGTTCCAAAGAAAAATGGTATTTGGAGGATTTTTGTTAATTACAGGGAGTTAAAAAAAGGAACAAAGAAGGACCATTTCCATCTACCTTTCATCAACCAAGTGCCAGATGGCCTGGCGGGGAAAAACTTTTCTCCTTCCTAGATGGATTCAATGGGTACAATCAAATCTAGATCAGTCCGGAAGACCAGGATAAAACCACCTTCACTTATTCTTGGGGTACTTTCTTCTATAGGGTGCTTCCTTTTGGCCTATGCAATGCTACTGCCACTTTCCAAAGAGCTGACTTGAGTATATTTTCTGAGTTAATCCATGATGTGGTAGAGATTTATATGGATGATTTTACACCTTATGGAGGTGATTTCCAGAAGGCTCTGCCCAACTTAGGTAAGGTTATGCACAAATTCATTTAAATGAACCTGTCTCTCAGTCCCAAAAAATGTGAATTCTTGATGATTGTAGGGACTGTGCTAGGTCATTCAATATCCCAACAAGGACTGCAGGTGGACCCAAAAAAAATAGTTATCATCCAAAGGGTTCCACCTCTAAAAAGAAGAGAGATGTCAGAAGTTTTCTAGGGTTAGATGGATACTACCGAAGGTTTATAAAATATTTCAGAAAGTTGGCTTTTGCTTTATTTGGGTTTTTGGCCAAAGAATCTGAGTTTGTATGGTTAAAAAGCTATCAAGAAGCCCTACACACCCTGAAGAACAAGTTAACCACTGCACCGATTCTCCGAGGCCCAAATTGGGCCCTTCCTTTTCATATATATGCTGATGCCTCACACAAAGCCAACCCGACATGAAGCAAAAAGTGTCATGTTCAAGGGTGAGATGCTAACATAGCTAATAGAATTTCCCATTTCCCCCCACCATTTTTGGCAGGTACCCCAATTATTTTTAATTGTAAGCTTCAAGGGGATATCATGTGCTTGCACTATAAGTGCATCCTTTGGATGAATCTAACCTAGAAAGATGAATGAGACCTTGGAAGGAGAAGCTCATGTTCATCATGGTGACGAATTCGATGTCATTTAATGTTTTAACAAGTCTAACAAAGGTGTAACTTGGTATCTTTTTCATGTTTAGAGAGTTTGAAAGACACGCAAAATAAAACTCCACATGGTCCCTTTTCGTACATTTGTGTCTCTCGAGCTTCAAAAGGTCGAAAACGATACTTGAGAGAACCACTTGACCATTTCAGTCAAGTGTTGGGTCGTGCAACAAGTATAAATTTACCCTTGATTACATTATCTTTTTCCTCCTTTTTATGCATTTGTGCCATGATGTAATAAGGTTTTGATAGAATTTCGATAGAATGTGAATGAAACTTCTTTTGATATAATTTGGCTGTCAAAACTAACTTTTGTTGCTTTTTATCCAAAGATTTGCAAATGGGACAATTTTTGTTCAATCTATTGAACAACAAAGGCTAAACAAGGAGAAAAGAGTGTGTCTTGTGTGGTCAATTGAAAAGTGAATCGGAAGGATCAGCGTAGGACAAAATATTGTTCGGCTAATAGCATTTGGTCACGAATTCCTCAGGATCTTCCAATCCTGAGGAATCACAATTATCTCTTTTCCTATATGACCATAAGATGGGAAAAATGAATAGAATAGAACTTTTTTTCCTTTTTACTTCAGCTGTAATTTTAAGAGACAGAGTGTTATTCTGAAGAACACATTGTTACTGTAATGACATTTGGAGTTAATGAGTAATATACAATTTGTGTTTCTATTTGCTCACGATATTCTGAGTAACTAGGCAGTAATCACTTGCGGCTTGGGCCTAGTCACTGGTGGATTTCAATGCTTTTCCTTGTGTTATACTTTTACCTTTTTACTACAACACTAATTACTCTGTTTTATAGTTTTACGATGGATCTACTTGATATATAAATCACTAGTGTTGAGTTTGTGCATTCTGCACATTATTTCTTATTACTGTTGATTGGTTTCATTTATTTATGTCGTAGATTGATTCAATTATTAGATAAGAGTTATTTCCTGTTAATTGAGAGCCAGAGTATTATTGGTTAGATCAGGTGTATTAATATTATGCATAAGTTTCTATTCAGCTAAAAGAGCTCTGTTACCGCTACAGTGCACTCGGTTGATGTACTTATGGCCTGTAATTGCAATTAGAGCTTTTTGATTAAGATTGAGTTTTGATGCTTGTGTAGTATACCTAGGGGGGATAATATGGGGTACAAAGGGAGGTACCCAAGGGAATAATGTAATAATGGGATGGGCCATAGTAATAAATAAGGTGGGTAACCCATATCATGTAAGGGACCACGTATACCTAGGGGAGATAATATGGGGTACAAAGGGAGGTACCCAAGGGAATATTGTAATAATGGGATGGGTCGTAGTAATAAATAAGGTGGTTAACCTGTATCATGTAAGGGAAAACAGGTAGTTAGTAATAATGTAATGGGCCCATGGTATTAGATAGATGGTATTAAGGGAACCATGGTAATCACCCATGGTATTGTATGTATGAGACCTATATAGAGGCTAGAGCCTCCCCATTGAGAGATGTCAAGGAATTATTGTATGAATAAACATATGGCTTGTGGAATGTTCTCCTTCCTTAAGGAGTGAATGTATGGTGTTGCCCTACCTTAAGGGTTTGATCAATGAAGAAGCATTTATATCTATTCCTATCTTATTATTCTTGGGTTTATTTCTATTATCTTATATTTTCAGATTAGATCTATAACAAGTAGTATCAGAGGTATAAAAAGTGGTATCAAAGCTATAACAACTTGAATACTTTAGAATCAGTTACCGGAGAATCCACAGTATGAACATTTTTATGCCAACGTTTCAAATCCCAACTGGGATCCATCATCAGGACTTATGAATGATGATAAAAGAAGAGTTGCTTAGAAGGAAATAAATAATAATGCGTTCAAATCCCAACTGGGATCCATCATCAGGACTTATGAATGATGATAAAAGAAGAGCTGCTTAGAAGGAAATAAAATCCAGAATCTTGAATACTTTAATTTCTTTGAAGTTACAAGTTTGGAAGTTTATGCTTTGATCCATTTAATCTTGTATTGAAATCAATAAGTTATCTTAAATCACTACTTTCTGTAGATACAACGATTTTTGTCACCTGCACATATTGTGTAGACTCTTGAAACTAAATACTTACACAGGTCGATAATTAATGTGAGGCATTTAGGGGTTATTAAAGGACATCTTATATGTGCCAACATTTTGGCATCATTTCCGGGGAGAGTGTTTCTATTTCACAAAAGGTAATGTATGTTTGAAGTTTGTTTGTTGTGAAAGAATTGGGTATTAAAAATGGAAGGTAAGAACCTGCGTACTAGCAAGTAAAGTTCTTTCTCCTTTGCCCACTTTTTAGCAAAATTGCATAGGAATTGAAGTAGAAATAAATGTTTGATGTTTGTTTGTTGTGAAATAATTTGGTATTAAAAACGAAAGGTAAGAACCTGCGTACTAGCAAGTAAAGTGCTTGCTCCTTTGCCTGCTTTTCAACAAAATTGCATAGGAATTGAAGTAGAAATAAATGTTTATATTTATGTATGAATGAATAAGAAGAAAAGATTAGAAAAAGATATAATTCCTCTGCCCATATTTGAAAAATCTAAGGGATCGGTGACCCTTGGATAATCAAAATTCATTGACGAAATCATAAGAAAATATGAGTCTCAATCATTATTAGGACCCCAAACCATTTCTACAAGAAATCCTACTGTAACCCTTCAGGTTAAAGGATCAACATCTGTAGCTGACACTAAGATTCACAGCAAGGCTGAAGGGTCTGAACAGAGTTTTCAGAACACTGAAAATTTATAGTGTAGCCCTTTACAAGAAGGGAATTCTTGCAATCTCTGTGAAGGAGAAGGAGAAACAAGTAGTGTTGAAAAGAGTAAATCATTAGAACCCAAATCTCCTGAAGTAGTGGTTGAATAGAGGACACCCAATATTCTAGACCAAGGTAGTGTTGTTAAAATCATTCTAAAAGTCTCTTATAAACCCCCCAGGAACAAATCTCCAACTCTAGAAATACTTGAAGGATATTGGCACATAATTGATGAAATGGCTCATAATCAGCAATAGCCTCAGACCTCTACATTACAATACCCTATTGTTGATACAACTGTCAATTCTCCCATGAAATCTATTCAATTACAAAATATTCCTACCTTTCATGGGCTAACTTTAGAGGATCCTAATGCATTCCTTTTTAAATTTAATGTTTTATGTAGGAGATATGATTACACTACCGACCCCCAGAAGTTGAAATTGTTCCCCTCTACTCTGAAGGGAGTATCTTTGCATTGGTTTATGGGGTTTGGTGGAGGTACCATTACTGACTGGGACCAAATGAAAACAACCTTTCTAAAAAAATACCAATATTATTGCCGAACTAGAGAACTGAAGGATAAAATCTTTCAAATGATAGCTAAGACTAACGAGACTCTTGAAGAATATGTAGAACGTTTTCAATATAATCTGCAAAGATCTCCTTATGCAAGTTTTCCTCCTAAAGTTCTTAAAACTATGATTATCAAAGGTACGAAAGACCAATGGGTAGAAACGTTGAATTTAATGGGGAAGGGTGATATTTATCAAGAGGATTATGACAATATTATACAATTGTGCATTAGGTGCTCCAAAGGTAGTACGAGGCTGAAACCAACTGGACGTGATGTGATCACTGGAGACAGCAGAACCTCAGGAGGAAGAATTACACGAGTTGAAATCGGCAATCTGCTAGAAGACTTCAAGACTGATATCTTGGGTACCCTGATGACATAATTGGATATCATGCAAGCCAAACAAAAGCAAGTTGAAGAAGAACAAAATCTCACTATTTTTCTATCCACGTTGTAGAAAGAAACATAATCATAGTGAATTTCTATTAGATATGATACAAATATGCACCATTTTCACTAAGGATCATGCTACAGAAAGTTGTCCATCGCTTCCTGGATTAAAAATAGTTTTCAAGGAAGCAGAAGAGGAAGTGGAACTAGTATATTTGTTGAACCAATGCTGTCAATGGAAAGCACATCCGACAGGTATGCCTACAGAACCAATTTCGTTCTTTCCTTCATCGCAATTTAATTCTCAGCAATATTTAGGGGCAACATGGCAGAACTAGCCACCTTTCTCTACTTGGCCACCTCAAGCGTTTTCTATGCCACCATGGCCCAACCAATTAAATCCAAACAATAATTGGCCAAATTCCTCTTACCCTCCACCATTCAAGCAGAACACCCCCTATTCCTCTCAATGTTCTCCTTCTACTTCAAAAAATAAGAACTGTCAACCAAATTGGAAACAATCCACAAACTAGCCCATGGGAATAGTTCCTCTGCCTCAACCAACCTTACCAACAGCTTACACGTTGCAACAAAATCCTCAACCTAATATACGACCACAACTCCCAGGTCAACCAAATCTGAATCCTAACAACAAACCGATCTAGTTAGTACAAATTATTGAGAGTCTGGATCCTGAAGTTGAGTCGAGATAATGTAATGAACTTAAGTTAAGATTTGGACGCGTAATTGCTCCAGATAAGGAAAAAAATCTGCAACCTAAAGTTAAAAAATGCATCCAAATAATCCTTTGACTATAGATAAGTAGCAAACGAAATAGGGCTAAGATACATCCAGGTAGAAAGATCCCGAACAAATCATAATTACTTCTCCCTTGTTCCCAGAAAGATTGATAATACCTCGACCAATTGAATATCCTGACTTTGATCTTCTGTGTGAACTAAAAAATATATGTATAAAAATACCCCTCCTATGGGCCATTCAAGATATTCTAATATATGCTAAAACCATTAAATAGTTGCGTGCAAATAAATCTGTGAGGAAAACAAAAATAACACCAACCGTCCATGTCGTCGGAACTTTTTTTGATCATTACTAGGCAAAGAGACACTTGTAAAATACAAATATCCAGGGAATCCCATCGTCACAGTCCAAATAAATGTGCACTCTTTTCCCAATGCTTTAATTGACTTAGGGGTAGCCATTAACATCTTCACAATAGAAACTTGCGAAGTGCTTGGCATCACATCCTTAGAACCAACCACTACCTTGCTGGAACTTGCCAACCGTTTAGTTGTTAAGCCAAAAGGAACATTACAAGATGTGATGGTTTCTATGGACTCTTGGGAATATCTGACAGAGTTTTTGATTATCAACCCCAGAAATCAGCTAGATGGACATCCATTAATACTGGGAAGGCCTTGTCTAGCAACAGTTGATGCTTATATAGGCTGTCGAACAAGTAGTATGACCATAACTAGAGGAAATTCTATTAAGAATCTAACTTTATATCCTCCTGATCAGCCAAGCCTAACCATTGTAAAAACTTAGAAACAACCAGCAACATATTTAAAAGAAAATATTCATTCACTATTGACTGTGGAAGATGCGTTTGAATTCAAAAATCAAACAAAAGATGACGTCATTAACACCTTTATCAATCACCCTACTGCAGTGTCTAATTTGAGATGTCACATGATTGAAGCAGTCCTTGATAATGAGATTGAAGAGCATTCCTTGAGAGACATCAATGACCAACCGATACCAACAATCACCATCTATAATAGCAATCCTGTTGAAATCGAGCAAGGGAAAATCTTGAAAATTAATAGTAATCTAAGTAATGACCAACAACAGAAACTTATCCAAGTCCTTAGGAAATATAAAGGGGCTTTTGCATGGGACTACCTAGACATGAAAGGGATTGACCCCCAGTTGTGCATGCACCACATGTACACTGAAAAATATGCAATAGCCATTCGATAGCCATAGCGTATCTTAAATCCTCATCTAAAGGATATTATGAAAGAGGAGCTTCAAAAATTGTTGGATGTGAATTTTATTTATCCTATATCTGACAGTAAATGGGTTTCTCCATTAGTAGTTGTCCTAAAAAAGAATGGAAAATGGAGGATATGCATTGACTATAGAGAACTCAACAAAGTGATGCAAAAAGACCATTTTCCCCTTCCATTTATCGATATAAGGTCCTTGATACACTAGTAGGAAAGAAATTCTTCTCTTTCCTAGATGGCTTCAGTGGTTACAATCAAATTCAAATTGCCCCTGAAGACCAAGATAAAACTACTTTCACCTACCCCTGGGAAAAGTCGCTTACAGGGTATTCTCTTTTAGATTACGCAATGCACCTACTACATTCCAAAGAGCCATACTCAATATTTTTGCAGACTTGATAAATGAAGGATTGGACGTGTACATGGACAATTTCACAGCCTATGGGGATGAATTTGATTAGGCTATGCTTAAGTCATGAGAAGTGTCATATGATGATGATAAAGGGCCTGATTCTAGGTCATTACATTTCAGCAGCTAGAATTCAGGTAGATCCATCAAAGATACAATTAATCCTCTTATTAGCTACTCCCTGCACTCAAATAGAGGTATGTAGTTTTTTGGGATTTGCTGGATATTATCATAGATTTATAAAGAAGTTTTCACAAATGGCTGCACTTTTATATGCCTTGATAGGAAATGTTGATTTTATGTGGACTGATAAATGTGACACTATTTTCATAGATCTAAAATGGTTAGTATTGACATCACCAGTATTACGAGGCCCAAACTGGGATATGCCTTTCTAGATTTCATTAGATGTATTTGATACAACCATTGGAGTTGTTCTTGGCCAAGAAGAAGACATGAAACCTTACGTTATATATTACATCCGTAAAAACCTTACGCTTGTTGATTTGAATTATATAGTAATAGAAAAGGAGCTTCTAGCTATTATTTATACTATAAACAAATTTAGACACTATATAGCTCGATATCCTGTATTTCTGTATGCTGATCACTCAACCATTAAATATTTAGCCAACAAACCAATTACAAATGGAGGAGTGACTCATTGGTTACTACTTTTGCAGGAATTTGACATAACTATAAGGGATCGACCAAGGAAGGAGAACCTCATGGCAGACTTCCTCTCCCGAGTGCCAAGAATAGATGATACAATGGTGGTAGATGACCAGTGCTCAGATGAATATTTGTTTACTATGGCCTTAAAAACGACATGGTATTTTGATGTAGAAAATTACTTAGCAGTGGGAAAATTGCCCAAACATTTGACACCTAGAGAAAGGAAATTGATTGTTTAGCATAGCACTCATTTCTCTTGGATTGGAGGATGCCTTTTCCACATGGGATTTGATATGCACATCCACAGGTGCATTAGGGAGGACGAAATTTATGATATCCTAAAATCCTTCCATGATGGATCTTACGGTGGACACTTTGCAGACCTTAGAATTGGACATAAAATTATACAGATGGGCTACTACTAGCCCACTATCTTTAAAGATGCCAAGAAGTTTGTCAAGGCATGTGATAGTTGCCAAAGGATAGGATGCCTTGGCCAATCTAATGAAATTTCCCTGCATCCACAACTGGCGATAGAACACTTTGAGCATTGGACATTAGATTTCATTGGGTTGATCAATCCACCATCCAACCAGAAATCATATATTTTGGTTGCAACAAATTATGTAACTAAGTGGGTGGAAATAGTAGCATTGCCAAGAGCAACAAAGGAAACTGTTATTAACTTTCTTTTCGAAATTTTTGTGCGATATGGCTTACCCAGAGAAGTAATTAATGATGGGGGACCACAATCCGTGGGTCACAAGATTGCTGCTACGTTGAGAAATCATCATATCGCACACAAAATTACTTCTCTGTATCGCCCACAGGTGAATGGGAAGGTGGAGAGTACCAACAAAGTTATCAAAGCTATTCTAACAAAGACAGTTTCATCACATCAACGAGATTAGCCTGCTCGACTACCAGAGGCCTTGTGGTTGTATCGTACAACCTGGAGAAATATTACTAGATACTCGCCATATCAACTGGTATTTGGTAAAGAACCCATGTTTCCCATAGAATTTGAAATATAAACACTAAGGAAAACCCAAGAAGTGGGACTGGATTTAACGATGCCCAGGTTAACAAGTTACAACAGATGAATGAATTAGATGAGGCTTGATTACTGGCTCTACAACGTATGACACTTATTCAATAGAAAAAAGCCAAATGGCATGATGCCCTGATTAAGAAAAAGACATTTGATGAGGGCTGTCATGCGGAAAGAGTTATTTTTGGGGACAAACCTAACCTCCCTAGGAGTCTAAGACTCTCTAGTGACAAACAAACCAAACAAGAGCAATCCTTCTCTAAACACACGTTATTCTATGAGAGATCAAGTGTTTTC